>JANJYP010044135.1:0-29966 GCA_024605115.1 Rastrelliger brachysoma | reverse complement strand
GTCTTTGTCCAGTGCTGTGACCTGCCGGATGACCTGGCCTTCAGCTGCATCCATCTGGACCAGAGCATGATAGGGAAGGTTCACAAACATGGGTTTGTTGTCATTTACGTCTTCCACTGTCACAGTTACAAGGACGTGAGCCCCGTCTTTAGATTTGTCCTCCCTGGTGACCTCAACAACAATATCAAATGTGTCTTGTGTTTCACGATCGAATGGTATTCCAGTGCTTGAGATTACCCCAGATGTGCGGCTGATTTCAAACCGGTTGTCAGGGTTCAAAATTTTGTAAAACAAAGGCTCATTCACCTGGTTCCCAACAGCAGCAATGACTGCTAGTGTTTTCTTCTCAAAAGAGTTTTCTTGGACATAGGCAGTGTAAGACTCTCTAGTGAACTTCAGCTTGCTCTCCTTGTTTTCCTTTACATTTATCTTCACTGTGGCAACAGTAGCAAATCTACCATCAGAAACCCTAACTTTCAATTCATATCTGCTCCTCAGTTGTGTGACATTGTGAATAGAGATTATGCCTGTGATTGGATCCATTTTAAATTTATCACCTATATTCCCCTCAGAGATGGAAAAGAGAAGTTTGGAGTTAGGCCCAGAGTCAGAGTCAGTAGCGTTCACTTTAATAACTTCAACTCCTTTGTATGTTGGCACTACGATAGTTGTCTCATACAGTTCTTGGCTGAAAACTGGTGAGCAGTCATTAACATCAATTACTTCAATGGTCACATTGGCTGGCGTCTCTGCAAACAGCCGTGGCATTCCTAGATCATGGACCTGGACTGTGAAGCGGAAAATACTCCTCTGTTCATAATCCAAAGCTGTTGTGATTCTGATAGCCCCAGTGCTAGAGTCGATGGCAAAATAATTATGCGCAAAAGGTTCGACAATTTGATAGATGAGCATAGCATTCTGGTCACAATCAGCATCAGTGGCACGGATGACAAAAGGAGTGTTCTCACGGGTTAGAACAATACTGTTGATAGAGGCGGATTCACTGATTACTCCTTTGAATTCCCTCTGGAGAAAGACTGGGGCATTGTCATTTTCATCCTTCAGATGAATCAGAAGGGTTGTGTTGCTGGCGAGTCCAGCCATATTGGTGCCTTGTATGATAAGCTTGTATTGAGGGACAGTCTCATAATCTAAAGCTTTCTGGGTCACAACCACTCCAGAGTTTGGGTTTATATCAAATACATTGTTGATGTTGCCATCTTTTATCTGATAGAAAACAGATGACTGGCTGACAGCTGTGACCAAGCTCACAAAAGTTCCTGGATGGACTGATTCACTGACTTCTGCAGAGAACTCCTTTTCAGTGAATCTGGGGCCAGCATTGTCAGAAACTGTTACCTCAATGTGTACAGTGGCTGTAGTTGACAATGAAGATACTCCTTTATCAGATGCCTTAACAGTGAGTTCGAATTGGGTCTTGCTGCTGCGATCAAGCTCTTTGGCTACTGTAATTGTCCCAAGGACAGGGTCGATGGCAAACGAGTTTGCAATATTTCCTGCAAGACAAAAAAGAAAAATAGCTATTTGAAAAATATTCTTAATTCTTGCATTTGCAGTGAACCTTTAAATAAGATATAACATATACGGTGAAAAACTATCAGGAAAATGTGATTCAGTATTTGTAATGTAAACTTTTCCCCCACTCCACATCAGATCAATTTCAGGCATGTCACCCAAAGCTCACAAATTTAAATCCAAATAAGGCATCCTACAGTCCAATTACATTCGTCTGAATTATTTCAAAAATGTCTGTATTCAAACACCAAATGTCTCTCATGCTCNAATTTAAATCCAAATAAGGCATCCTACAGTCCAATTACATTCATCTGAATTATTTCAAAAATGTCTGTATTCAAACACCAAATGTCTCTCATGCTTATAATATAGCTTATTGTGGGAGAAAATCATCGTGGGAAATTCTGAAGGGGGATCTGCTCATCTCCTACGTATTTGTAGATCCTCTAGACAAAGTCTTGTATATTCTCATTTTCTTTGTAAAGTATTCCATTCATGATCAAGATTAAGTGGGCAGCAGCACTCAACATGACTCGTACATTTTTACGAGCTGACTTCATTAGCATTATTTGACAAAGAACGCTTTGTCCTCTCAGAGAAAACATAACATGGAAACTGTGGCCTGTTAGAATGGTACTGCAGTTATGTGTGCATTTACCTGACTCAATGCTGTAAATGATCTCTGCATTCTGGCCTTTGTCTTTGTCGAGAGCCGTGACCTGGAGCACAGCCGAGCCTATGGCAGCTGACTCAAACACACGGCCAGAGTAAGGTGTGCCTATAAACCAGGGTGCATTATCATTGGTGTCTTCCACGTTGACAATAACACGCACAAGGTTCCTCTTCACTGGGATGTCTTGGTCTCGTACCTAGAGAGTAGGAATTTGCAAAGTTAAAAAAATATAGAGCTAAGGGAAACCATACAGACAAACGAGCAAAAAAAAACCCTTAAGGGATAATTCCTCTTGAATAAAACAACTGAATGATTAATATTCTGAAAAGCATAGAAACAAAATGCTTATCTTAATTTCATGCTTCCTTCATTTTTCAATGAAATAAACAACTCAAAAATAAATTCAAAACTATTAAATCATACATAGCAAGTCATAATTTTCATTCACTTTAGTGTAATTGTCACATCTTTGATACATACCATGACAGTGAGGACGTGGCTATGCATAGTCTCATGGTCCAGTTGCTCCGCAGTATAAAGAATGCCTGTTCCTGGGTCAAGTCTGAACTTTTTGAGGCTGAAGGGATCAGTGCTGCTCAGGAGTGTAAAGGTCAGTTTGTTCTTCTCATCCTCGTCTATAGCACNAGGATGCCTGTTCCTGGGTCAAGTCTGAACTTTTTGAGGCTGAAGGGATCAGTGCTGCTCAGGAGTGTAAAGGTCAGTTTGTTCTTCTCATCCTCGTCTATAGCAGTGATCTGTAGGACCTCGGCCCCAGTTGGAGTGTCTTCAGGGACATTCACTTCATACTTAGGCTGAGAGAACTGGGGTCGGTGGTTGTTGGTGTCAATGACACGGATCAGGACCTATAGGGATCACAAAAGTAAATGGTAGATTATGTATTATTCAACACCTGACTTGTGTTATCTTCTAAATCATGAAAAGAATTTTAAAGTTATTACGTTCATGTTTCTGAATATAATTGGATAGTTGAATCAATCGAATAAAATCCAATATTAGAAGTTGAAAAATTATGACACAATGGTCCCCAATCTAGGTTAGGTTTCTGTAAGGGTTAGAGTTACATGTGCACTCCAAACACCTGATAGTAACCAAACTCAAACTATGTTGTTGATCCCTGTGAACAATTAATTTGCAGCTTCCCAGTCCATATCAGCCTCAAAAAACACCAATCAAACTGCTGGTATGCATGTAAACACAAATTACTAAAAGAAAAAAGCAACTAGAGTGCAAAATCCAACACTTGTGAAGTACTTAAAGAAAAGCCCCTGATTATTCAAAAGTCATGTATCTTTACTTTCAGTCTCTACCTCTCTTTTATTTGCACCCTCCCACACACACACACACACACACACACACACACACACACACACACACACACACACACAATAAACTTTCTCAACCACTGTGTAGATAAAGATGAGATCAATACATATTATAGCAAAATTAATATTTTAACTGAATAGCCACTTAATGATGAATAACAGCAGTGCATCCAAATGAATTCTGAGCTATAGGAGCATGAGATTAAATTGAAAGTACATGTGTGATAAACCACATGTCAGCAAGCTGTCAACTGTAGGGAGTAAGAAGAATAGTAATATTAATCTCCAATCCAGTAATATTAAGAATATAACATTTTGTCTAAAAGCAAAATAAGATTTAAGATGCTGCACATTGTCTAGTTTATTCAATTATTCTGCTAATACATTTGTAAACAAGTATTCCGATTCAAACCTATGACATAAATTTCTACACATATGTGCCTCTCTTTTTGGACAGCAAAAAGTGCAGTCACAGTGTTTTTTTTTCTCTCTCCACAACAAAGAATCTAACATCCCCAAACTGTAAAATTCCACTGGGAGCGTGTTTTATCAACACCAGCCACTCGTCTACTGGACTTCCGACAGAGGATTATGGAGAGCTGCTGGAATGCCATCTCTGCTTCCCAGACCAGCGAGGGGCTTCTACCGTTGCCAAACATGGGGAACAAAGGGATCAGCCCAGATTAGACACCTGCATACCAGACACCAGGGGGTGATGTCCCGTAAGAAAACGGACGAAGCCGAGCTGTTTGGTGCAGGAACAGTGGAGGGGACTGTAGTCACAAAAGCAATGACCAGCTTACTAGCTGACCAAAATTTGTCAGATCTCTGGTCGACACAGCTCTCTTTTGTTTTTTTGTCATAATACTGTTTGTTGAGCACTGTGAGCCTATATCAGAGACAAATATAGACTCAACCTGACAGGAGTGATAACATTTACAGTCTGCTGTGTACTGTGATGTTGGCAATGCTGCTGAGGCTCACAGATGTCATCTTGCAGGGGGAGCGTTAGGCTGCATGCTGTCAGTCAGTGCTGTATGCTGGCTGTTTGCCACAAGTCTTGTGTCACAAGCGACCAATGTCTCACTGCTAATCAGGATACATAACATAAAATAAATACACGTTTCTAATCAGACATTAACCCAGAAAAGACATGTAAAATTGGGCATCTGGTGCATGTTGCGCCCTTAGAAGCTTGACAATCTATCTCATTCCAGGCATGTCTTCTCATGTCATGCCAGACATCATATAGTACCAGATCCCTGATCCCTGTCTCACAATCCACCTTTTACACACACAGATGCACATGCATATACTCACACCCACACACAAATGTGCACTTCCACACATACATTCACACAAAGAGCCTGTCCAATGTGTCTCAATCTGGCCAGCGTCAGATAACACTTCTTGTGAATAGTGAGTAAGGTGGCAAGAGCTGATAGTGCTGTCAAGAAGCAGAAAGGAAAAGACCCTGGTCAGTGGTATCCACATCTATCCAGAATGTACTATTTCACGTGGTTTAGAAAGCACACAAAAGATTATTCAGCACCCTTCTATCCCCCATATGCACACAAACTTGCCTTTCCTTTTGCAAGGAAGCTCTACAACACTTCAAAGGAACTTTGCCATCAAACATCACAAAGCAGCATGATACAGCCTGACTGCAGCAGAATTGCTGGTGTAGAAGAAAACTCTGTAATCTTTGTATATGGTTTCCTCTGGGAATGCTAGAGAGGAACAAGATTGGGACTGAGACACAGATTTGACAGATGGAGATACTTAAGAAAAAAGTGTTATGAGGGTGAGATGATAGTAAGAAAGAGACGTGACAGTGGAAAAAAGGAAAGCTAAGGGAAATTGTCATTTAGAAAACACAGGTTGTGGGTGAAAGAAATAAACAAACAAAAAGCTGGGAATAAGATGCAAAAAGTCCAGAAGGAAAAGAGTTCTAGATATAACATCAGTTTTGATACTGAAGGGAAGGAACATATAGGGTATGCGTGAATAAGGTGAACCTTCGAGTGAGACATAAAGGGAGTCTTTGTAATGTGGACTGAGATAACATGAGAAACAGGAGACCAGGAACAGATTGTGAGCAGAACAGCTTGAGGTACTTCTGCACAGCCAAGGGAGGATGTCATATAGCAGGAGATGGGGGAAGGGTGCCTGGGCTTCATGCCGAGGCTGCCTTGTTGGCGCAGCTCCTGGCTATGAGGTGCCCGAACTGGAATGCAGCACCCCTTGTCTACATCAGCTGATCCTTCAGAGACGCCTTCATAGAACTACAACGGTCAAATGGAAAACATACAACAGAATAGCTGACTGTGTTCTACAGACCTCCCACAGACCACAATCCCTCATACTGAAACTGCCACTGGATTGACAGGAAGGTTGAGTGTGCAAAGTCATTTTGAATTTGGAGCTTATAGTTAATCACTATAATCTAAAATAAAAAGAACAAAGGTGTGCTCAGGATACCTTAAATAGAACAACATGGCTTCTGCATAACAAAGCTCCTTTTGTGTGGTGTCCAGAATAAGACACACAGGAGCTTTCATTGCACTCACTGTCCTGCTGTGCCATGCGTAGGAGAAGAAGCCCCCCTGTCAGGTGCCAGGTTCTGGGCAAAAGCAGGGGCACTGGCATGGAGCACTCGTACATGTTCCCAAAACAGGATTAACACAGAGCACCACCTACAGAAGTCCAGGGTTCTTGTTTGCGCTATATTCTTCCCAAACAGAATAATCATTATCCCTGCGTGCCTGGCCAATAAATGTGGGGATTTTTGAAAAACAGAGTGAGAAAATAAGAAAGAAAGACAAAGAGGGCTACAGGGATACAGAGAACAAAAAGAAAAAAAAACATTCCAAGGAGGGAGAAAATAGGCCAGCCCGTCTGGCAGCACAGCTTCCACATGACTTTGATTTGAAGAATAGATAAGTCCAACTTTGAGCTTTCACGAGGTGCGCGGCATGTGTGTGATCGGGTAGATCTAATTTGCAGTGAGGCTCTGTGTGATTTGTTTCAAAGGTAAACAAAATACTCTCCCCAAAGAAAGCAAATACATACTCAATACACAATTAGTGACTCATTTGCATATGTTTTCCTATTGAAATTCTCTCCTTTGTTTCAAGTTATGTGGCAAGCATACTGTGGATAGCATACTTATATAAGGAGAAATTTGATTACTCGACATAATCTTATCTCTAAAATAATCTAAAAATTATAATATTCATAGCAGTGTATGAGAGTTAATTCTACTACTGCATCATCTGGTGGGCTAATTACGTGCTTATTACTTACATAAGTAACATTACATGAGTTATAAGCTGTTTAAAAGTCTGTGTACTTCCAGCAAGAAGTTTACAATTTGTATTCAAACCTCTGCTAACAGAGCAAGTACTATAAATGGTGAACAATGTTATCAAGTAAACAATTTAGAAGCCTAAACGCTCAAAGATGGCTTGCTTGAAACACACCAAAACACTCTGGATCCACATGATATTTAAGGCCTTTCCACAGTATGCACAAGTCAATCAATATAAGCTGATTAACTATGCTGATTATCAGTAGATAAAGAGTTTAAATAGAGATGCATTTATCACTAGACAGTCAAATTTGGGTAATTTGTACAGTCTCACTTAAAACTATAGACCTCATGCAGTCACCTATTTGGCTCTCATATCCCAGGCAGCTGGCCTACATCACAAAGTGTGGTTTATGGAGCATACAAATTCAGTAAATCCATTCCCTCAACAGAAAACAGCTGACCTACAGTGGTCAGCTGGATAACTACTACTCATCTGCAAGACAGGCCATCAGTCACAGCACTAATAATATATACAAAAATATACACTTGCAAAACATACAGATAGTAAGAAAGAGTGCCCAGTTTCAGGCAATGGGTTTAATGTGTGTTTTACAACTGATAATTATTTTAGCCATTTCTTGAGAATTCGTTACAATAAACCACAGCTGTGGCATGTGTGCAATATGACATACATCATCTGCTGATCGCATTCTGCTCCTTCATTTTTTCATTGTGTTGCAAACCACACTTTTTACAGCAACAATTTTCATCATTTGGACAAAGCTTTGTATTCTGCCACACGGCACAGATGCAGGCAGGAAATGTGCATGAAGGCAACACAAACAAATATGGAGGAAAGTGAATGTGACATAGAACAGGGTAATTTTCAACGGGATAAGGACTCCGATCAGCCACGACAAAACGAGGAGCTTGTATATAAAAGAGGGTCTATTTCTGTCATATGGATGTAGTTTGTGTATGAAATGTCTGACATGGACCAGAAAAATGTACTGTGCAAATAAATGACACCACTGACCTCTTTTACCACCTATACAAGAATCACATCAAAAAGTACAGGGAAGCCTCTAACCCCAACCTTCTTATGTATAAACTATTTATTCATTGAATTTACAGAAAATGTGTTACCTGTGACCTAAATCAGGATATGAGATTTTGGTCATATCACACAGCCGTACAAGGAACTGATGGGTGCTGCCTTATGGAAATTAAATTCATAAAGGTGTCAGCATACTATCCTTCAGGATCTGTACAGACAATTTTCAGGTAGTATGCAAAGTATAATTTACATTCTGTAGAGAGATCATCTTCTGGGGATCCACTCCATCAAATCAACATTTAGGTTAACATATTAAATACATCAAAGGTTTATGAGCAAATAGTTTTATGATATAAACATGTGACAAATTTAAAGTGAAATTAAAGAAAGTTTTGAAATGCTTGTACGGTACATCAATCGCTTTGATGTATATCTATATGAACTAAGAAATAAATCATCTGTAATGTGAAAGGGTTACTCGTATGGTCAGTCACAGTGAGAATGAGACCTTTTGAATAGGGTAACCTTTGAATGTGATTAATTTGACTTAAAATGTCACTGCATGCAGTATTGCTGAGAGGCTTTTAAATAAGTGTCTGTTGCCAGGGCTTTTAAAGAAAGTGCTTTACAGGGAGACGAAATCATGGCTAAAAAAACAGGCACTCTGTGGCTGTTTTTAAGTTTCTTTACTAAGCTAAAGGACACGCTGCTTCTGTGGATGAGCTGAAAAATACCGGTGAAGGCGGCGCTTCATCCAAGGCTCAGTGGAGCACAGCAGCCAGATGATGAAAGGCTTTATTCATACGGAGTGACAACAAATAGATTCTTTTCCAGCTACAGTTCTCTGAAGCTCCCCTTTGAGGACAAAGGACAAAACATTTTGAATGCCGCCATCCCATATGACCCAAACTACCATGTAAAAATGTTCAAAATCTCATGGACAGGGCATGACCATGTGAACAAAAAACGAAAGACAACTTGCATGCTTAAAAGCTTTTATCATGGCAGTTCAGCTTTGGTATTAGCTGGGGAGCGAGATATATGCAAGTAGGATTAAATTAGCATATTAATATATGTTACAATACAAGTATTCAACTGCTTTGGATGTATTTCAGGAGAATTTTTTTCGTGTCTCATAACATATTCCTTCATCAAAATGGCATGTACCAGAGTACAGTTTTGTATTTCTTCCTTGATTTAGCAGTTTTCAGACTGTACCATAGCCATATGTGCTTGTATATATGTGAGACTGATATATAGGTACTGATACAGACTTATGTGGGATATTGAGGCAATCTACTCCCAGAGTGAAAGAAATAAGAGAATGTTCACAGGTTCAGAGAAAGACAGAGCAGAGGAGGGGCTCAAGAATGCACACATTAGAAAAAAAAAACAAAAAAACTTTGGCTAGACGGCACCATCATCACAGCAGCGCCGCGTCAGGGATGAGACAATGGAAGATTCCTGGAGCTCAACGCTCAACTGAGATGGCAGAAAACAAGAGGGGGAGGAGGAGGAGGACGAAGAATGCTGACTACCCATATCATGGTTTGAAAACTTGTCGAAAAACAGTTTTAATCACATCTGCTACTGTATGTTTTATTGTTAGTATATATGTTGCTCTGTTTAATGAGCTGACAGAAAGATTAGGAGAGCTGCAAAGTACATAAGAGCAATCCTGTTTAGAGCTTATATGATGAGTTGATTAATTGACTATTATCTAAAACTATTATCTATCCATGTTATCTGTTCGTTTTCCTCAAGGCAATATTACACAGTTAATCAAGTCATGTAGGAATGGGATGAAGACTGAGATTTATGAACGGCCATTTAGAATGACCAATAGAGCAATGACAGCATCCCGACGTAAACATATCCTAACAAAAGGGACAGTTTGCCAAAGGCTTCACTCATTACTCATCTCTTTCCTCTCACTATTCCTCACATGTGAAAAACAGAACCATGACAACTGCCTCATCAGCTTCCAACCGTTTCATTAGTGTTTCAATTACCTGGGTGCTGACAGTTCGTGTCCCATCTGTGGCTTCCACCGTCAGGTTGTAATTTGATTTCTGCTCAGCGTCCAGGGGCCGTGCTACAATCAAGGTTCCACTGGCCTTGCCCACGTCAAAGCGGCTGTCATAATTACCACCTGTGGATTTTTTTTGTGTGCAAACAACAAGGAAGGACAAAAGATTAGTGACAAATCATCACTTAGGTGTGCGCATGTAGCAAGGTTACACAAACACTAAATGGGGGCAGTGAGAAGGACACACAAACATCAATTTTAGAATTTACACACTAATTTTGATGTCATTAACAATCAGTATGAATGCATTTTTCATTTAGACGTAAACCACATAACAGCTATTTTCACAACAATACAAAGTGATGAATATATAACAACACAATATACACTACAAAAGAATAACACACTCTCAAGGATAAACCATGGTGAATTTAAAAAAGAACTCTAATTCACATAAGGTATGAAAAGGATGTTTTTGGCCCTTTTGAGACTCTTAATCAGGTCGCAGGTTTAAGGAACAATGTCGCACAACACGATTCAATAACAGCCAACAGGCAGCACCAACAGACAATGCAGGATGATCTCTTAATACAGCAATGCCTATTAGGAGATCCCAGCAGCTACCTTCTGCTGTACAGTTGTGGTCACAAGCCATCTGAAGGATGTAAAACATCTCAGTATCCTCTATGCCGTCTTGCAAAAATCCAACCAAACAGAACATTCCAGAGAAAAAGGAAAGCAGTTGCAGAGCACACAGAGAAAGAAGAAAAGAGACATGTCAGTCAGACATTGATTAGATGGAGGAAAGGCTGAGAGGAAGGGAGAAGAAGCAAGCATTTTTGAAAGAAGTCAATATAAGTCTTGTCATGCATACAATGCCTATCATTAAGTTAAACAAAACACACAAACATTCAAGAAAGGACTAATTAAGTGCTAACACACACAAGGTTAGAGAATATTTCCTTTTTGCTATTTATTGATTCATTATACAATCCTATTATCTAAATTTAACTTCCCATACTTTACATAAGTAGTTATACATTTTGCAAAATGTGATTCGCTTTCTTGCTCATAACTGGCTGTATGCTAAATATGAAGCTACCATTAGCTGCTTAGCTTAGCTTAGACAGGAAAATTGCACTCTCATGTATGTACACTAAATATGAAACCAAAACTTGCAAGTTAGCTTAGCACATCTTAAAGAAAGGAAGTTGGGAGCCAATCTTAAACATTTGCCAGCAAGCATCATTTTTTAAATTACTTTTTGTTAGTAGGATTAAACAAATAAGAGGTGGTGAGTTGATTTCTAAAATTAGACTGGCGGTAGTCCTGAGGATTTTTTTTTACTTTTACAAAACCAGGCTAAAGTTGCTGACTTTTGTATATTTGTAATAGAGCAAATAACTAAAGATCTAGCCTTGGAAAATAGCCTCAAAAACTACGCTATGTGTTGTTCACCCTAAATGTAAGAATGATGTTTCAGTATTATGTTTTTGTTTGGGTTTTTTAAAGATCTTTTCTACCTATAAAGCATTTCTCTAACACAGAACATTTCTACTGAACGCATGCACACACACAATAACTCAGGGGAATGTGTAGGAAGCAGTACCTGTGATTTCAAACCACACAGGAACATCAGAGGACTCAGTGGCTATGACGCCCACCATGTGTGCCACAGGGTCACTTTCCATTACAGAGAAGATGAAGGGGGACTCCTCAAAAAGGAGGGCAGCTGCATCTGCTGGCACTTCAGGTTTGGGAATCCACTCGATATGCAGGCGACAAGTGGAGGATTTCTGAGGGCGTCCATTGTCGACGGCTTTGATCTGAGAGGGACAGAGAAAGAACGACTGTCAGACAGTGTTATGCAACATTTCTGTTACAAATGAGTTTCTGCACAGCTCTCCATTAGATCGTCTGTCTGAAACTCCTCAGAAGTAAATATACAGGAACATATATATAAATTTGAAAATATTTTATACAGTAAGGCATAAAAGCATCTCCCAGGACCTTGTAATTTGAATGACAAAAACTTTTGTGGTATTCTTTTGTGATTCAGCCTTTTGTCAGGAGCTCAATTACTGTAAACTGTGGTGAGCAGCATCTTCTTATAGCAGGAAACACAACATTTGGATGTGGGGAAACATAAAATCTGTGTAAAAATACATTAATTGCATCATGACAGTTCTGACAGCAAACTATGCTGACTAAACCAGATGTAATATTCCTGCTTTTATGCCTCACAGCTGGATGACTGACATTCATTTTCACATTTATAAAACATTTACAATTCAGTAATCTTAAAATACTCATCTGTATCATCTGTCAAGATGAGTGGAAAATAATTTTGTCAAGTGCTGAATACTGTGACAAGGTCTGCTGACTGCCATAAAGACAAGTCCCATCAATTATTGACAAATTGGCTCTTCATGACAAAGGCACTGGAGCACCATAGTGAAAAAAGAAAATGTGCGTACTATCATTTATATTTTAACAGTATTACAATAACATCCTTATTGGATACTACAGACAGCTGTTTGGAACATGCTCTCTAACATTTTAAATGGTTGCTTTTGTCACAAACTTGCTGCACTTTCTGACCAACATGATGTGTGTGGATCAGTTAGTTTTTGGTCTGTCTTACAGTCTGCACTACTGCATTTTTACACAAAACACAGAATCAAAAAGGGTTAAAACATGGGAGAAAGAGGAGGATAAAACAGTAAAACAATAAAGAGGCATCTGTTGCAGGAATGCACTGCTCACTGAGAGAGTCTCAGGCTGAAGACGACATGAAGCCCCAGGATCATATACTTACTGTAAGAATGTCATATTCTCCAGCCGAGGAGAACTTCTTGGATGACACCAGGCCAGTCTTGGGTTCAATGAAGAATTTGCCATGCTCGTCTCCTTCCTCAATGCTGTAAGATATCTCAGCATTAGGTCCCTCATCACGGTCTGATGCAATGACTCGATACACTGGGTCTCTCTTCATCGCTCTTTCTCGCTCCGGCCTCTCCCGCTCAGGGAGCTTGATCTTGTAGATTTTCTCCAGGAACAACGGCCTGTTGTCATTCTCGTCGAGGACTTGGACGATAACGCGAACAGTGGTGGATTTAGGAGGAACGCCGTGGTCGGTGACAGTGATCTGATGAGAAAGGAGAAAGACTTGACAACAAGAAGGCAAATATCATGTGAAACAGTGACCTTTAAATCATATTTGATCTCTATTAACTCCTCGAGTCACAATACCTATAGTTTATTTTTCCAATCTTACATAGACACAGTTGAGACACAACAACAGAGTGCTGGATTTTTGAAGCGAAGCAATGAAATATGTACAAAAAGAGTAGAAAATGAACACTGAATGTTATGTACAACTATCATGGGAATTTGAAAAGTTCAAGACATCTGTGTAAGAAATTCATCATTCCAAAGACTTAAATTAGTCAAAGGAGAATAAAAATGACACCTTGCTTTTTCCTTCATCATCCTCTCATTCCATTTCTTTTTCAGTGACCCCACTTGCTGCCAAAATTTAAGGCACTTTGATTTGAGACCTGCTGTCTATGTTTTTTTTTTTTTAAATCAATTTTCTTTTCTTGAAGAAACTCTCACTCTTTCTATACTGGTGATTATTTGTTAGCTTTATTTTTTACACTCAATAATCTAATCTATACAGCATAATGAATGAATCTAGTCAAACACAAGTCATGAAGTACAAAAAGATCATATTTCTTCCTTGTCAAAAAAAATCTCTGTCTTATAAGCAAACCTTTCCAGCAGAAAAATACAGGACTAAATTTGATTTTAGGCTGTTTTTCAGCCTTGCTGGAGAGAGTGCAGGACTTTAATAACCAGCAATTTTGGTCTCTTGGTTTCAAGATTGTTAAGTTCAAGAAACTTTTGTTAGGCCAAATGTAGGAACAGAACCATACTACAGGGGCTTTCAGACTCTTGGACCCCTATTATGACTTAATAATAACAGTTTCATAAACTAATTTCATGCAAAAAAGGTATACTCCCTGTTTTTAAAGCAACCATATCTGGTGATTTGTGGGTATTTTTACACACCAAAACAAGATCAAGTATCAGCTGATAAACATTAACAAATAACTTTTCAAATTAGGTTATGTAATCTTATCCGAATAAGCAAAAGAAATGATTTCTTTTTCTTTCTTTTTTTTTTTTTTTTTTTAGATATTAATGAATCCTTTTTTGCCCTGAGGAGGTACTGTTGAGGGCTGGTGTATTTATGTAAATGTGATTTGTTTTATCTGGAGGCTACTGCAGGGAATTGAAAACTTTTCTAATCTGGAAAAATGTTTAATATGTTTGCCTGTGATCATGATAACATGATGGCAGCAACACTGACAACCCACCAAGGCTAATTATTTTAAATTAGCTACACCTCTTCATTCTGATAGCACCAGCTTTGCTGACTCTACTGCAGTGTGTCATATGTGAATACAAAGATTGTGCACTGTTAATAAACATTTAGATTTCTACCCTTCTCTTTTATAAGTCCCAGAGGCAGCCAGTATGAAAAGATAGTGTCAGAACACTGCATCACTAATGGAGCTTTAATTTAAGTCATGGTCTGCTGGTGTTGCTGGTGGCCCAATAACGCTTTGTAATTTGTGCAAAGATTTTTCGGACATTCCAGGGTGCAGTTTGAGGAGTTTAATCAAAAGCAAAGAGCCACAGGCTGACCTAAACAAACACAATTTTTGTCTTGTTCCAGAAAAAATGAGTTTGTGCAGCTCAGCACTGGCAGAGATGTGAGCGTTTCTATCTTCAAGCCACATAATACTGTAGAAGGGCAGAACAAATGTCACAGTCATTTAAAACCATCTGCTAAGTGCTTTCCTAAAAACAGTCAGGAGTCCAGGACCAGGCGCACACCATTTGGTACCATAGTTTCAATTACTAAAATAATGTGTTTTTGCTTTTCTCGCAGTGTCTGCAGCTGTCTATGCTACTCACATGAGCTGAATTAATTAAATGGGATGACAAGAAACCTGAGCATGAATGTCTCTCTCAGGGAGGATATGTTGGTGCCCATCCTGCTTAATGTAATGAAGTTTTCCATCATGATCACATGAGCTATTTGGCCTCATGTACCCTATGTAGGGATGGTGTCTGATAACTCTTAATATTTAAATATCTTCAAAATGTGCTGTTTAAAATTAAATGAAATTAGATGATAATAAAGAGCAATCAGTAACTAATCACAACTACTATGCCTGTGTATACAACAACTATCCATCACGACATGCCTCTCTTTGGAACATGTTTATCAAAAGCCTTTGTTTGATAATTAGGCAAACTTCACAAAAGACAGAGGAGTTAAAGCAGAAGGATTGTGTCTATTTGCATCTGCATAGCACTGCCGTGAAGCCACAATCTCAGGGGATCCATTATACTCTCATTATCCATTGCAAAAGTTCTGTCTTAATCTGAGTGACCGCATGTGAGCACTGTTTTAATACAACTGTTGTTTATTAAACCAACCTGGGAATCCAGATAAACTCTGCTAGTTTGTGACTGAAAATAATACATGTATATTGCACTTGGCTGTAAAGTTGGGGGTACTCAGCACTTCCATAGCAGTTGTTTAAATGGTGGTTTATTTACATTGCACAACTTACTCTTTATTTAATCTACACAGAGAAACAGACTATGGTCCTTTGTTACAGGATTACTTGCTGAGTCGTTTATCAAGGGAAAATGCCACATAAATCGTTTCAGCTTCTCTCATGTAAGGTTTTGCTATTTTTCTCTATTTTCTAGCATTGGATATGTAATATCATTTGGTTAAGCACAATAATGTTTTTTTTGCTTTTCGACATTTTATAGATTAAATGATTTATCTGAAAAATGGACTGAGTAGAATCTAATATCCTAGTGAAATAATCTAGACTAGCAACCTGTCCAGAGTGTATCCTGCATCTTGCCAAATGCATGCTGGGATAGGCTCCAAACAACAGATGTGAACAGCCCATTCACCCCTGTTTTTCCATTATAATGTTCTCTCCGCAGTCCCAGGCCTGAATCCTCAGCATGTCCTGGCATGTCCCACTTTTGCTATTTACTTCCCCACCCCCCACCCCCCTCCTCCAACGGAGGCCTCTCATCCTGCCGCTAGAGCCCACACTCAGACCATCAAGTGCAGCTTTGCCTTTTCTCAAATTCCCCTGCTGCCTTTCTGCCTTTTAGCTCTCTCTCTTTTTCACATACAGGCACACGACTACCAACCCCCATCCGTCTCATCATAAAAGCTGAAGGCCCCCCATGCTCCCTCCACCTCCTCTTGGCATTTGGTGCAAACAATGCTGACACAGCCCCCACCCTAATTGCTCCACATGTTCCAAATAGCCCTACATGTTTCATTTCTTCTTCTACAACAAGCTAGCACAAAAACTTCAGTGCTAGCGAGGACTTGAATTCGCCTCGCTCTGCTAGCACCCAGTCAGCACACAAAGGCATGTACTTACACATGTATTCTTTTGAGTCATGATTTGTCCTCGATAAGTTGCCCTGAGGATACACTGTGAGGTGTGTGTGCAGAGAGGGAAGATTGTAGGCTTTAGGGGTATGTGCTACTCCACAAATGTGCAGCCCAATAAAAAAGCTTCCTGCTGGATTCCCAATAACCAGTGACCAACACACACAAACTTCTTACGTTTCCATGGTTACACCTCCTCCAAGGCTGTGTTCACTCAACCACTTTCCACCTATTTAGGTCAAAAGTTGCTTGCTTTAAATTATCACTAAAGCACACAGTCATATTAAATGATAATTTGCAAGAGAAACTTTTCATTTGTAATTTTTCTAAAAAATGTGTAATCTTTGTGCACTGGGATTACAATCTCTGATTAATCATTATAATCTTTTGTAATAATCATTACAAGAGAAAGAAATATTAGCATGAAGAGTCCAGGAGTGTTGAATTTGGCTTAACATAAAAGTCTACCAGAATCAGAGCTCAGTGTTTAATGTGGTTATTAAATGTCTGTCTGGAGGCCTTTTGTCAAATGAGACAAATGAACAACATTCATGAGCCCAGCTAAGGCAGGAATTAACTTTTTTTTTTCAGACATAGAGACACCAATTACAACCTAGTAATTTAACAGCTTTCAGCCACATGTTGGAAGTAGCAATTCTATGTCTACAGCAAAGCGCAAGATGGAGGGGCTTAAAGTTTGCATAGGAAACCCTCCAGACTGATATCCAGAGGCTTTAACAAATTCAACAGGTGTTGTACAAAAGATTATATTTTATTATTTTTCTTACAACTTTGTTATTTACTTGTCAAACAAGAGGACAATTTCGTCAGCTAAATGTTCTACTAAAGGAAAACAGTCTTCCTTTATTCCTCACTTGCACCCCTATCATTTATTCTCAATCCTATAATGCAATTAGAGCAGAGTAATGTACAATCAGAGTATGAAATACAACACTGCTCTGGCAACAGATGCACCTAGCACTAACAGTCAACCAATGATCACTGAATGGTGCAACTTCTAACGGTAATTAAAAGCCTTCCAATCTGCTCGCTGTCAGCACCGGAAACGCAATTAAAACAACAATTATCAACCTTGGTTCTGTGGCAAGAATGAGGGAGGGAGGTATCAGGAAACAAACAGTCGGGCTCAATTAAAACCCACAAGTTTAGACATTAGCCTGTTGGTCTAACGGCAGTTTCCTGTCCCAGCTTGCTCCATCCACGAGACGGAACAGTGGGAAAGAACAAAGGAACAGTCACCACGATCTCCCGCACACATCTCCCACCACTCCCTCCTAACCCATCCGGAAATCAGCACAAGGAAGAATTATTCCAAAAGGTCCCTTCTTGCACATGCAGTGAGACTTGTTTTTGTTGATAACATGTGGCGCTTGGCCAACACTGGCAGGAAAACATTCAGAAACACCTTTTTTCAATATTAGGAACTGCATTTGTTGACCTTGATAGTTTCTGGTTATCCTCTTACCAATTCATTTTCACACATAAATAAGACATGCTGACACCGACCCAGCTCTAATGTTTGTTTCCATAGATGTTGAAAATCTGCCAAAACAAAGAGCTTACCTCAAGAATGTGCTCATCTTGCTGCTCTCTGTCCAGCCGCCTTGAAGTAGTTGTAACAAGACCTGGTGGAACCAATCAAGAAGAAGACGATTAATTATACACATACAGAATTAATTATATCGACGAACAACAAAGTGAACAAAAGTGCATTACTCTATTTTATTAGATCTTTTTTGTATTAAATCATTTTTGCAGATATTAGCTTATTGAAGAAACAGCATGTTAGTATTGGCAAGGACAATAAGTAAAAAGAAATTTCAGTGAATAGATCTAAATGATATTAATAAAGCATTTTAGATACAGTCTCTACATTACACAGTTTGTTCCTGTTCATTATCATTATCAGCCTCATAAATCCATGTTGTTTGATTATATGCTGCACCATTACGAGATCATATGGCCCTCTCCTTCTTGATTAAAAACTTAAAATAGTCATTTTTAAACAAACACTGGGCATATTTAAAACAAAACTAACATCATTGGACAAGTAAAACTTTCAAAAGGCAATCCTTTTGTTCACAGTTTGCTGACATAATCTGAGCTAATCAGTTGCCTGTGAGATAAGAGTTTGCATCTGGAGGAGTGTTCTCCCTGTAAGTTGTCCCTTTTTTGGTCAACACAGTTGCCAGACAGCTTACCACACACTGTCTTACATATGTGAAATATCACAAAGCTCTGCAAATAGTGCCCAAACAGCAGCAAAGCCTTGACACTCTGCTTTTAGTTCTTCCACAAGCTGAATAAATAGACAGGCAGTCAGACACAGCCCACAGTCCTGAGCACTTTTTGAAACAAGAGAAAAACAAACTTCAGAAAAAAATCCTGCCGTTTGTTGAAGTGTTTCGAGAGTCTTTTTCAGCTCTATCATTCAGCTTAAGCAGGAGGATTGATGTCTTGTGACATCAATCACACAAAAGGGACTTTGTTAGGCCAGGATTTTACAAAAGTAAAAATAAAACATGCCTGAGTCTTGAGTTTCTTGCTAATCCAATTTTGAATCAAATTCACAAACACAGGGAAGACAAGAGAAGAAAAGGAGGAGTGGATCTTGCTGCATGACTATGTTATAAGCAGCATGTTGTCCTCACTCCCAGTGTAATTGCAACTTTTCAGAGACACTGAGTGTAGAGTACACATGCCAACTACAACCGCACCAGAGCTGTCTGCTTGCCACACTGCGCCTGATTAGCATAAAGCAAAGGATTTCCGAAACCCAAACCCATCAATGGCCCATATGCCTGCAACGAGAATAGCAGGCCACAACTTACAGGTCCTGAAATAGACCTCCCTCAGCACTGCAATTGAGGCATATGAGCGAGGCACTTTGACCCCCTCCCTCACCTCTCTTTCTTAGGCTTTATTTAATCTTCATTGAGATAGGAAGAACCAGCTCTGCTCATATTCAGTAAGACGAAAATAAAGAACAACCAGAGTTTTCTTCATGTGCACATCATGTATTTTTTATGCACTAACTAACAAATGTATATATTGCCTTTCAAATAAAAAAGCATTGACTGCAGGAGCAAGCATGAATGACAAAAGCTGAGCTCCTGACAGCATTACATACACCCTCCTCTCAGGTCTTTCAACAGTGACAACACAAGTAAAGATTAGCATGTTTACAACGTGACCTGCAGGAATTCCTTCTCATAGTGTTGCACGACGTCTGCGAGAAAGTGAATTGAGGATCAGCAAGGACTTATGAGCTGTGGATTATTACCATCAATGCTAATATTCCTGCTGTGCCACATCAAAATAGACTGCACTGACTAATTATTCATGTGCTTTAGCAAGGCTGGACTTGATAGATAATAAATGTTTTTAAGCTCCCCTGTGTGCTGGGTTAGGTCACTGTTCTCTCTGTACATGTATAGAACAACACACAGATGACAACATTAGCTCTTAACCATACCCCATCAAGGGCTTTGGATTTATCATTTCTCTCTAAATCAGCCTCCTGATCAAAACTTGGCAAGATAATAATAACAGACAAACAGCTTGTAAAGAAAACAGAATATTGTCAGTAGGGAAGGACATCTCAGCAACAAACATCACATTACCAAAACCAATGAAATCATATCGCAAACCAAATGGCCATCATCCAAAGTCTATTTTGGAAAGTAGAAATTTGGATTTAGTTACAGTCCAATTTCACAAACATAATTTACAGCATGAAGATGAGTAAACTACATGGGGTAGCACATTACTGACTGCAGTTTGTTTATGGGTAGTCATGCATGTTCAAAGCACACTTCGGTGCGGTTCAGCTTTAATCTCTTTCTCTCCTTTTAGAAGGCTACAAAGACTGCACGAGAGAGGGGAAACAATCAGAAAAGCAAAACTCAACAGGAACTAAAATGTTATGTGGTTCGTATTTCATTGTGGTTACTAACAGCAACCCTCAGGTAGTGAGCACACTCAGATGTCATTTGTCCATAGTGTCACATTTGGAGTGATGTTGGAAATATGAGCATGTTTCATATGGGCGGGACTCTTTCTAAATGCAGTTGCACCTTAGGAAACAGCAGGATTCCGACCTTCTCACAGCAGGGCGGTGACACTTTCTTGACACATACTGAATGCAAAAGAAGAGAGAGTATCCGTCTTTCCTGGATTCCTCCTGTCAAAGTGTCAGCTAGTGGCATTTTCTTAAATTTTTTATGATCCTTGGTTGAAATAATTTTTTTAGGCTCTATAGTGGAATTCTGATGGGAAATGGAGGCCAACATCATGATGTAGAGAGGAGAATCAAACATAAATCAGTAATGCAAAGAATATGTTGCATCTATTCTGGGTGACTAAAGCTATTTTGATAAATGATGTGTTGTGGATTAAAATGCTTTTTTATTTGCTGTTGTTCCATTTTTGTCTGACAGACTGTCAGCTCAAACTTGCAGCCTACACAAGCGCTCCAAGAACTGATGCCACTTTCAAAAAATCTTACATCAAAATTATAATCTATTTAAACTTATTCTACAAGTTATTCTTAAAAAAGGATACACACTTACAGCAATAGCCGCCACTGGTACCAGTGTTCCATCCAATAAAGGTGCATACCTCTCTATCTATACCTAAATGTTAAGGAACTGTAAAATCATTGGTTGGTAAGCCAGAGCTCACCAAAGAAGTCTGCACTTCTAACCCACAGGCTTTGTCCCAATACACACATATAAACACACACGTATACACACAAAAGCCATCCTCAGGCGTGGGCTGAGCTGGGCCGACAGTAATTATAGCCATGCTGTTTTGAGAGGGGGAGAAAAACAACAGCAAAGTAGCAGTGGCACTCTCAACCATGTCCTTGAGCGCTAGATCCACTGCTCCAAAATGGAGGCCTGGAGAGCGTTAAAGAGTCTAGGACATTGTTGGGCTGGTTCATGCTCGGCATTGCTGCTGTGATTAGCAGTCTTGAGAGTGACACATATTTATGTGACACACATTTAGCTGTGACTCCAGACAATTAAGAATGTGCTTGGTGGCTAGAAATCCAACTGTTAAGTCTTTGCGATGCTTACTTGGGCTTGTTGTTGTTGATGAAACGACACAAAAAATCTATTATTTGAACACTTGCTATTTGTCTTTTGTGAGTGAAAAAAATGAACACAGACTGCAAACATTTCTTATTCTAACACCAAATGTTGACATCAGATAACTGTTATTAATAATCTCAGCTTCATTACAAGTTGAATGCTTGATATCCAAGCCTAAAACAGAACTGCTGAAAGTTTGTCTTCACATCTCATGATGACATCAATACTCTAAAATTCAGCATGTGAAACACCTAAACATGGATGTGAGGAGGAGGGATTGGTACATGGTACATACAAGCTTTCTTTGCAACACTGTTTGCTACCGACCCTCCCCTTTTATTAAGAAGGGAAGCAATGCTTGGTATTCCATTTGTAAGTCCATTTAAAACTTTAATGGATTTAAAAGTCTGCTTAGTCCACCTACTGTACCGTTGAATTTGACAAATGCAACAAAGAGAGGCCGTTTAAGCTAATGTGAATTTATACATACATAAAGTCTTTGTGGAAACGAGTAGAGGGCATTTAGCAGGGAGGACTTGTTTACATTAGGATTGAGATATCTCAGCACCTCGCAGCTGCAAGGCTTATTAGTAATCTAAAAAGACAACCACGTCATGGAAGACTTGGGGCTGTAGGGGATTCAGGTTCATGAATGCTCCTGAAAGTGAATGTTATGAGTTATCTAAATTGATGGGATGTTTGGAAGTGGCAGAGCAGCTAAGTTTTGATCTCTATCTGTATATGTACACATTAGATCTGGGAGGTAACAAATATGAGGCATTATAGAATAACAGAAAGAGATTGTGTATCTTCCATATTTGTGGATTATGGTGGATTATTCGGTTCTGATAGATTTTTAGTACATTTGCGAGCACTTAAAATACCAAGTTACTGAGTGAAATCAGGTTATGCAGGTAATGGGAGACTGCTTTTATATGCACTGTAGTACCATGGTCAGTGATCAGATTTCGACCCTAACCTGACCTCATTTTGCAAGTATTAGTTGCTCATTTGAACTCTATTAGTTATAGAGGAAGCTGCTTCCTGATGTTGGCTGTAAGAATAGTAACATGTTTAGCAATGATAACACTTCTACAGCATCATAACAGTAACAGGGCCAGTTTTAAAACATAACAGGTATTCACAGAAGTCAGGTTAGGACTTTTTTTAAATGAAATCTGCTGTGGCATTGTTACTTTGGTTGGTCTTGCTTTTTGTAGGAGTTACTATTTTTCTTTTCATTCTTCAATGGTGGTGATGTCTTTTGGATTTCAGGATTGTATTATGTAGTTATTATAGCAGCTACTATGTGTGAGCTTCACATTAAATCAGGTTTTGGTTCAAATAATTTTAAAAATGAGGGTGCTTCACTCTCTTCTTTAGTCCACTCACTGTTACTGTGCCTGTTTCAAGTTATTTGTCCTGCACATGTATACTTGTAAAAAGCTGATTAGAATCCCGATTACTGGTATCAGCTAAGGAAATCGGGCTTGTCTAATCCCTGAACATGGTTACGGAAATCAGGTTTTTTCGTTTACGTGACATTTAAGAAATCTACTTATAGGAAAGAGCCAACTGTAACCCAGTTACTTATGTGTATGTAAACACACCGAATGCTTAGTTTGTCTGATGCAAAAAGGTATATATATATTTTTTTATTTTCTGTTTTTGTTCATAGACTTTGGTGTTAATTTGGCATCTGTCAAACCCGTCAAACTGTGAATCTATTGAGAGACCATATATACATTTGTAGGCAGTAATGTGCCTTTTTTGTTTTTTGTTAATGTTCAGCTTCATACTGCTTCCTTTTTGTCCCTCTCATACAAGCATGTATGATACCTTGTAAAACAGACAATATCCTAGTGTGTTATTCATTGTGGATCTGTGCTGTTAATTTTAAATGCACTTTAGTACAAACCACACTTAAGTGTGTTTTGGTATGATTCACATGAGTAGGTGAGAACACCCAAATCGCATTTTGATGTGCATCAACAAGAGCGACCTGGTCCATTTAACAAGTGTCTCAGAGCACTTTCACATTAACCTTTAAGCGGCAAAGATCTTACATATAAAAACACTCAAACTAAAACACTTCATACTGAAGACTGACTGTCGCAAAACATGTCCATAATTGTGCACACTTCTGGCATTGTTAAACAAAAATATAAATGTTACGAAAAATATGACTAACTAATCAATAGTATTAACAAAAGAGTGTGGCTTAAAGAGGCTTAATCTTTAAAATGTGTTGATGAAGCTCACATCATTTTTCTCTTTAATGTCTTCAAAGTAGGGTAAGAATAGTCATAAGATTCAATGATAATTCCACAGACTAACTAAATTTAATATAATTAATAAAATTCAGTCTTGAATGGGGTAACATGCCACAGTAGGCTCAGGTCAGATTTGCTTAACCAAAACATATTGTAGCTGAATTTAAGCCACAAGTTATTTTTCATTATCACATTTTCTTCTCACAATCTCTATTGAGAGTTGTGACAATTGTTTGGCCCCCAAACCACCATAAACCTCAGGAAGTTGTTGGAAGTATTCATTTCCTCTCTCTTTCCCAGATAATGGCTGGAGCTTTGGTAAACCACTGATAAAACCAGTGTGTGTGTGTGTGTGTGTGTGTGTGTGTGTGTGCGTGCGTGCGTGCGTGTGTGTGTGTGTGTGTTTTCTCCTAAACAGAGAAGGCGTTGCTGAAAGTTGATATGAGCACCACGAAAGTTGATGATTCGCAGCTGCAAATCCCAGTGGCAATGAGCTGTTCCTGTTTGCCCTCACCTTTTCATTCAACCCCCAGTATGATAAATGCACATAAAACCTCTTGGAGGTATCCCAGCTTGCCAAAGCATTACCCACGGCATTCCTTTTCAATTGATAACAAAGAGCTTCTGGCTCCAGGTAGAGAAAAGGGGTGGGCTAAAATTGTTCAATACTGCTGTAAGAATTCACCTGGGTGTATCCTTCCACATCTTGGTTCAACCACTGGAATGAACACTGCCATTAAAGGGCAAAAATGATCAGGTATAGACAACCAGATCCTATTAAAATTATCTTGCTGTCAGTTATAACTGCACCATTGTATGGTGATGAAAACAGATAGGCACTGTTGTTACAGGGTAAGGTTTTTCAACTGGCTTTTGCAGTTCCCTAATCTCATAAGTATTGTTGACACAAACTAATGATAATTAATGCTATAAAGATCACTGAGAATATTTAGACAATTAACAAAGCTTTAGAAAGTCCCAGATTACAGATAAAGGTAACACAGGTTCAACAGGAAGTTGAGTAATGCCCATTCAGGGAGATAAGACGTTATCATAGTGATCTTTGCTCTAATTCTATCACACCGACTGAGATATAAAGAACTTCCTCTGTGTGTGTGTGTGTGTGTGTGTGTGTGTGTGTGTGTGTGTGTGTGTGTGTGTGTGTGTGTGTGTGTGTGTGTGTGTGTGTGTGTGGGCGTAGGTGTTGGAGGTGATTCGACTACGCGTTCTGCTTGGTTACCCTTTCCTAACGTGAGCATGCCCTGGCATTAGAGCTCCGTGCAAAGTCCAGTAAGTCATGGCATAGTAACACCATTATAGAGAACAGACACAGAGAGACAGTGTTTCACCAGGTAATGAACAGTGCTCACTCTTCCGCAGAAAAAATGGTCAACGCGTGTCAACAACCTCAAACAAACTAGCAAAGAGCTCTGACAACTCCTTTATGAAGAGAAAATAAACCTAGACAGTTGGCGGGCTGGCTGTCTCAAGTGCAGTATGTGTAGAAAAAGTATACTCCTTTTTAAACGTACACCCAAGTAATAAACAATCTATGATTACTCTACAATACAACTAAGTGGCATTTTTCACAGCCCAAGCAATTATGTATCTGCTTGTCTTGCACTGTCTCACATATCCTGTTGTGATCTGTTAACTACAAGCCTATGAGGCTTTATCCAGGAAACAATTCTCCCCAGCCGCCAAGTAAACGCTGAGGAACAACTGCAGTCGAGTCTGTGGGTGGGATGAGATCTGTGCTACCACACAGCTGAGCACTGGTTCATCTTTTAAAATTTTAGACCCCAACAGCATTATTCAAATTCGCTGATCTAATACTGATTTAGAACACATAATTCATATCCAGCTGACTGGCACAATTTTCACTCTATACAAATCTGNTCTCTCTCTCTCTCTCTCTCTCTCTCTCTCTCCCCCTCTCTCTCTCTCTTTTCCAGTCCTTTCAAATGCAAGACTATATCAAGTCGTTAAGTTCTTAGCTCTCCAATGTTGGGATTGCTATACTGCCTGCTAGAGAAGAGCAGGCCTTGCACACTAATGACAAACTAAAGTCAGAGAACAGCCAAAACAGCGGGGCTTGTTTACTTGGCAGAAATAAAGTAGGCCTAAGCCTTTCATCCTGAGCTTTACTGAGCCAATGTGGGTCTGTGTGGAAAAAGGGCAACCATCGCCACCCAAGGCGTCAAGCGAAGCCTTCATATGTGTTTGAAGCTTGACATGCTGCTTGGAAAGCAGCACAAGGCCATAGCCCATGTTAAGGGGCTAGTTAGTTAGCTTGGAACACATGCTTAGTGAGTTCCAAAACCCGCATACAAAACATAGGCCTTAACGTCTTTTCCTTTTTCCCACCCCTTTGTAAAGCTTTGTAGGTATGCCAAGACAGGCCCTATGCTTCCAATGCACTTTTAGAACATGTAATTACAGAGACTTGCATGTAGCAAATTTAAACATTTTCAAAAACCTGTAATATGTGGTGAAAATGTCATACTGAGTTGATAATGTGGATAGATAAAGTCTATTTTGATCTCATTTAATACCACAGATATATAAAAAAATAAAACATTATTTGTAATTACTCAAGAAAACAAAGTCAAATTCTGAACTAAAAAGAAAATGGCTGATTAAATGTTGCTGCATAAATCACTGTCTTTTCAAGTAGTCAGTTACACTTGGCTCCTTGTTTTCCCTTCCCACCTACTTCTCTACTTCCACTCTCTGCCAGATTCTTCAAAAACAAAGACGGAATACACACAAAAAAAAAAACTAAGCAACAGAGCAGAGATTTAATGAAGTTTTCTTTGTCCAAATCAGTCTTTGTTGAACCTGACGCAAGGGGCTCTGGTGTCCCACTGATAAAAGTTTTAACATGCTTTGATATGCATGAATGGGTCTTATCCTTATGCTTCAGTGTCTTCAGTATACTCATTTTTTTTTATTTTGCAGAGCTCTTCTGACACTTCTGAAAACAAATCACATACAGATACTGTGCATTCTACTGTAAGGAGGCTATGCCAACAGGGGACTTGACCATAAGCTTCATAAATACTTTGTAATCATAGGAACTATGAAATATTCACTTCAAATATGTGGGCTGAGGCAAATGTATTCAAATGGCCAATATGTGGTGAACTAAGTTGATCATGGACATTAATGGCAATCCTGAACAATGCAGTTACATCTAGATGTGGATAGAGAGACAACTCAGAAATCCCATTTAATTCAAGATCTTATGCATATTCTTTTCTAGATATAGGCTCATATCATCACGGGTTACTCATCCATAAAAAGACAAAAAAAGCAGAATATATCTTACAAATAATTGCAAAGGTATTTTCTTTGCACCTCAAGGTCTGCCTGCTTCGTTAAGTGTTATGTATGGCTGCCTTTTTGAAAGATAAATATTTGATTTCCATTTTTTTGCATGACAGACTTCTTATCAGCATATGTAAGCTGATCTTGTCATGCATGCAGACAAAACATCAACCGTATGTGTCTGCATACCTAAAGTTTTCTTCTGTTTTTCATTTATTGCCTTTCTTTCTTTTCCTGTCCATTGAGAAGTGCCCAGCTCTACTGTGAGGCTTGTTTGGGAGGCATGCTGCATGATGAATCCTTATTTGGTCAGAAAATTCACATTGCTACTTCTAACAAAAATAACTCCAGTTTGTTGATGTGACTACCTTGGGAAACAGGACCACACACATCAGTATGGACAAATTGGAGCAACTGCTTCACTACCCTTTCCTCATTTCAGTTTAATGAGCACTTGCATTTAAAGCAATAAGAGGCTAGTCTCTGAGCTAGGTAAGAAAGAAAAACAAATTCAGTAATTGGCACTTTTAGAGACAGATAGAGAGTTTAGCCATTTCAGTTTGCTTCTGAGAGTTGTGTTGGTCAAAATGGATGTTCTCGATGTTTTTGTTTGTATATTTTGACAATCACTCAGTGAAGTAAACTTAATAGCTCTAAGTGGGTGTGAAAATGAATGTAGGGTGAATTATTCGATAGAAACAAACACAGAAAAGATTTACAGAATGGCTCTTTCTTTACATGATGCTTTACTTTACACCTATTGAAAG
The DNA here is from genome assembly GCA_024605115.1 of Rastrelliger brachysoma. NCBI lineage: Eukaryota > Metazoa > Chordata > Actinopteri > Scombriformes > Scombridae > Rastrelliger > Rastrelliger brachysoma. The sequence continues at coordinate 2,020 of JANJYP010044135.1, read as the reverse complement.
TATTTTCTCTGCCATTCAACTAAACATAGCCTGCTCCAGCAACTTATAAGAACCCAATAAATTATTAATCATCACACCATTTCCAGAGTACCAAATGAGAACACACTTTAGTGTTAGAGTGGAAAAGCCCCTGTAGGCTCAACCCACTCCTAGGTTAAAATATTGTGTTCACACTGCTCTTCTTTTTCACGAGAAGGAAAACAGGAACCTCACAGAAGCTCATCAGCTAGTCGGCAATGTACTACAGTATATCTCACAACCTGCCCTAAAGTTGCAAAGGATAATTCAATAAGAATAGGAACCATTCTTGAGTATGTTTGATATATTTGTGATGTTGAAGGTAACTGATGCCCTTAAAAAATGTTAGCCTGCAAATGCCACATGCATTTGCCTCATGTGTTTAACCTTTATATGCATCCATCTGCTAGTAAATCTCAGTGGATATCTGCTTACATGAAAAGCAGATGTGACTTTAAGACTGTAAAACAAGCTATTGTAGTTAATATTTAATTGTTTGGACATTTGGTGAGATACACCGTACGCCAGCAAAAAGGCAACCTTTTAAAGCTACACTCCAGGGAACTGATTTCTTTGTAGTAGTTGTAATTTTCTCTCTCAAGCTAGCAGCCATTTTCAAGATTAGCATTTGCCCTGAATTACAATATAAGCTTATGACTCAGAGCAGAGACTTCCTGCTCTGAGGGTGTAATTTATCATAGCATGCACTCTTATCCCAGTAACAGTAGTCTTACCTGTCCTGGTGTTAATGGCAAAGAAACCCTGTGGATTGCCGCTGGTTATTTTGTATGTGAGTTTATCACTGGCTTTGGCATCTGGATCAACTGCTTCTATCTGGATGATGGACACATCTTTAGGGGAGTTTTCCATGACAGAAGGGTAGTAGACAGGTTCAGAGGTTTGCGGCGCATTGTCATTGACGTCCTGCACTTCAATGTAGACTTCAACAAAGGCTGAGAGTGGCACCACGCCACGGTCCATGGCATAGACTGTGAGCCAGTAGTGGGGTGTTGTCTCATGGTCCAGCATTTCTTGTGTTCGAATAATACCTAAGAGACGAGAAAGACATAAACAAACTCTTTAGTCAGCATCGAGTCAGGGAATATTTTTATGTGTAAAGCATGAGCTGAGCCTCACACACCATTTCCTGCGTTATCAGTTATCAATTGCAGGACATGAACAGAACAGAAGCTTATACAACAGCTGACCCTGACCGTGCAGACTGGTTAAAGAGAGCTTGACTGAAGCTTGTCAAGGTGGTATATTAACAACATCCAGCCAGTGCCTCCTGTTTACATTCACTGGCAGGGAGTTTTTTGACTGCCATGTGGGGGCTATAGCCTTCAGCTGAGCAAACAAAAGAGCTCCCAGAGACATGTGAGTGGTAGAGGTTGACACATAAAATCAAAGAGTGGAGGATGGGTAGATTCGACAAACTGAAAGAACTAAAAAGGAAAAAATGAGAATATATGACAGAAGATCGACAGAAACTGGCAAATCCTAACANGGATGGGTAGATTCGACAAACTGAAAGAACTAAAAAGGAAAATATGAGAATATATGACTAATAGATCGACAGAAACTGGCAAATGCTAACGGAGTTTAAATGCAATATGCAACAGGATTAAATAACACAAACATGTTTCTTTAAATATCCGTTAATGCACTATGATATGAAATGTGTTATTCTCATGAAACACAAATGAAGAGGTATCGGTTTTATATCAATTACGTAGATTTTAATAACATAAAAATACTATGCAGGCCTATGGGACACAGACATTGCTACTTGACCTGTAAATACCATTTGTCCACACTAGTTCAGCTGTTTAAATGTCTAAAACCATGTGAATGTTACTGCAGGTCTTCCGGAGGAAAAGCTAACAGCAAAGTTCACAGGAGTAAATTTGCTTTAGTGCTTTTCATCCACACCCGACCCCACTTACAAGCACTAACCAGGTGCTCAGTAGGTGCATTTGCACTGTAGGAACGGGATAAGTGT
>JANJYP010044131.1:0-17244 GCA_024605115.1 Rastrelliger brachysoma | reverse complement strand
CTCCTTGACCCACTGATAAATGCTCTTAGCAGGCAAAACTGTTTCCTGGCAGATGGTGTTTGTGAATGACACCGGTTCCCAGCAGAAGCAGACCGAGGGAAATGATCACAGTGAAGTCTCTGCAGAGCAAACCAGCCTGGTTACCTGACGGCATATGCTCTGCTGTGGCCTACACCTGCTGAAGGATGGCGTTTACACCATAGTCCCTGGACTCTACCTCGAGAAGGCTGTTACTCACAGCTCACCACTCAGCCAGGCACTTTTAAAACCAGAAAATAAAACTGAGTAGCAGTTCAAATAACTTGAACTTGCTTTTCTTGTTCGTCAGATATGAAACCATGTCTGTGTTTACAGCATCTAGGAGGCTCTGAAAGCTGTTACTCTTCCATGGAGTGTCTACATTTCGTTGTTTGTTCGTCACCCTGCCAACAACCCAGGAAAAATGCTGGACCAGCAAATGATACATGGCTAAAATACTGTATACTTCTTGCTCTATAAGGAAATGACACAGACTAAAGGGTGGTGGTTAGTTTTCAGGAAATTCAAAGTATATCTCCTACACTCTACACATGCATCTTTTAATCATATAAACATGACCTTTCTTTATAAATCTACGCTCCACAGTAGTCCAATTAGGCACCTAATTTGTGTTAGTGATATGTTTACTTTATTTTTGAGATATAAATCCAACTTTTTAATGTCAATATCTAAACTAAATCTAAATATAAAGCTCCAGCTACTTTCCTCTGGCTCTGACACTGTTTATCCATCATTGGTCATCATTCCAGCCACACCAGCAGGGACTAGAGGACAACAGTGTCCACAGCCATAGGGATCAGTAACAGGTCCATTGCTGAAATATGTGCAAAGTGTCAATAGTCTGGAGCTCCTCTGTCCAACTGGAAGCCATGAGCTGCTAAAACAGAACTGGTGATTAGAACACAGTCACCCCAGTCAGTGCCAATTCAGATGTCTTAGCAACCCAGGGCACGGCAGTTTGATCTGCCTCGCTGTCATTGATTCACAAGGCTTCCAGCTGGAGCAAAGATCCCCATTGAAGCGTGAGATAGAAACCTCTCCATCTTGGCACATCTTGGCTGGCTCAATCCCCTGCAGGCCATTAGGGATAGAATATGTTGTTTTCTATTTTTTTTTTCCTCCAGAAGAAAAATACAGTCTGTCTTCATGCTATAACAGCCATTACTTAATTGTGCCGGATTTTCCGAGCAGAGTGTTGCTTTAATTAAGCAGCTAATTGCAATGTAGCTCTTGATTAGCTTTGGGGGATGGGAATGTTCAGACAGGCTGATATGTTGTGCACACTTCAGAATCATTTACAGAAATTGAAGCTAATTTCGCTCTCTGTCTATTGCTGCATTAATTTAATTTGGGTTGCTTTTAGCTCATTAACACTTCTAATTAATACGTTGACATCACTATTAAGATGTCTCTTTGAAATTGGTGTCTCCTGATAATCAGGATGGAAGAGGCTGACGGATGGAGTGAGAAGCTGACTGGGGAAAATGGAGAAAACTCCTTCAGATGGAAGGGGAGGAAGACACAGTGCTCATTTATAAACCTCTAATACTGTATCATGGTGGACAGTAATAGGAGGCTGTGGCAGGTGACTAAATTGGAAATGAAAGGAATGCTGATTGTTTTAAAATTTGATTGGGGTTACTCTCTCTCTCTTTCTCTTTCTCTCCCTCTGTGTGTGTGTGTGTGCGCCTGTGTGTGCGTGCGTGTGTGTGTGTATGTTATCCTCTCGGGAGTTGGGGGGCGGAGGTGCATCAGGGCCAGATGCCATACACAGCTGAAGATCACGCCTGAGTAACTGTGTGTTTGGGTTTGTCATTTTAATGAGCAGAATTTAGTGACTATGGGCTGGTAACGCTGCGTGAGAAGCCCCATTACATTACCATCACTTTAACCAACCTCCACTGACTAGTACACATAATGTGCTGTGACTTTTTTTTTCTTCTTTTTTTTTGCTTGTGTTATATTAGATATCAAAATAGTTTTGGGTTCAAATTCATGCATGAATTTTAGGATGGCCTACATTATACTTTACAACATAAACACTGTAAATTATCTAATATTAAAAAAGCAAATATCCCATAAAATGAAATTAAAGAATTTATATGTTTTACATATATTTATCAAAGTTAAACCTATATGATATTCACCCATTAAACTGTAGCTGGATTATTGGGACCATTACCAACAAGAAGTTAAATCCTGCAGGGGTTTTTTCTCCACATGACAACCACACACTCATTCATGTGTGCCTTAAGCAAAATAACACCTCTCTGATTGACTTTCCCTCATGTTGTCTTCTATTAGGTTCCATAAGTTGAGAAATAAGCATTGATTGAGAAAGGATTCAGTTATTTGGCATGACAATCAATAGGGGACCTTGTTTTCCTGTGAAGTACTTTCTTTGCCTAGTATTCCTGAGGACAGGCCACACTGTAGGAAGGCCTTCTGTTTAGCACTTCATTAAAACTGCCTCTAATAGGAGCCACCAGGGAGATGCTCCCTGCATCGTGTGTAAAAGCGATCAACATCTGCATCAATTAACCCCTTCATTCCCACGGGGCCCATTAGGAAGAAGAACACCCTTTAAAGCTGCATATGGCTTTAGCTCACAATAGAGAGTGAACAAATATAATTGCTTGTTTGCTTTATTTTTTTCTTGTTTGTGTATTTCAAGAATATGTTCATCTATTTTTTTTCACCAATTTGGACAATAGCTACATGTGCCTTTGTAGCAGTTTTAAGAGTCACAGCAGTTACAGCTCACCATGTTTCAAGTAAACTAAATAAAGAACTGTAAATGTGAACTGATTAAACATGGGAATATCTGACTTATAGTAAAGGTAATTATTAACATATCCAGAAATATAATACTTTAAATAAAATTACCATCACAGTCATATGAGCCAGACTTACAGCTACAGGAAAAGCATTCTGTGTTAAGATCTCTTTTTTTCCCCCTCTCCTCACTCAGTGGGTCAACAGACAGGTCCAATTAGAGAGTCTTCACGAGCAGCATCAACAGTGTGGACACCTGAAATCACTATTGGCAAGATGTAAGTGGAGCATGTAGCAGTGATAGTTTTACCATGAAAACACTTGAGGAGCTGCTGTGACTTAAAATACAATGTAGAAGCAGCTTTCTATCACAATATAAACTCTCTTTTAATTAGCATGATAGAGAAAGAAGGCAAAAGTTTATATATGAGAAATAATTATACTATCGTTATATTACTGAATGACTTTTCTGGATTGCACTGCTGCAATTCATATTTTGAACCATGATATTTTATGCAACATATATTTAATAGACTGATTTTTCATTTACATGAAGTCTCTATGTTAAAGCAGTGGTGCAGGATAATTAGACACAACTTGTGTATTTTGAGCACCAAGCAATATTATGTTTAAATTATGAGTGATTCTTTGTGGTATGATAAGTGACATTAGATTTGCAGTGTATCTGTGTGATTAAATCTGAATTAAAATATTTTAATGGGATTATGGTTAACTACACAGTAATGTAGTACACTATATGACTAAAGAGAGAAGAGTTCATGATCTCTGTTGTGATTTTTTATAATTAATCAGAGAAAATAGGAATCAGTGGGATGTGTCTGAAAATAAAGCAAAACCCGTCACCTGTCCACATCTGCCAGAACTGTTTATTCCTCAGTAAACAACGACAGCTGAGCCCTGATACGTGGTACAAACCCCAAACCAAATCAAGAGTAATAAAATCACTCATTTTGGTTAATGAGCATATTAACAGCAGAGGTAGTGTTTAAGCACAAACAAGAACAACAACATTAATAATTGCAACTCTCTAGTGCCTGGCTGATGTAAGCTTTAATAATTAACAAGTCTTTGTCTTATCCCCTCGAGGCTGTATTCCTATTATCCAACTAAGTTACAAACGAGTAATTATCCTGTCACTGAATGGTCACAACAGTTTACCTCAGAATATCCCCTGGTCCAAATTTAATACCTGCTTTGAATCTACACATATCCAGCTTACCTGACAGATGCCTCAGTTAAAGGAAAGGCATGGCATTTCAACTTATTTATTTCACTTTTTCCCCTCTCATTAGAGGATTACTCCTCTTACCTCCTGTGTTTACATATTAGTGCTAATCCAATTGAGTCAACAAGGGCACTTAGTGCAGGCTATGAACTGAGTCTGAGGGACTTAAAATGGGAGGGGAGGGGATATTAATTTACTTCTTCAGATTTTAGGCTTCCAGGGAAAATAGTTTTGAGCATCTGCTATGACAAATGAAGCATTGCGAGAGAGCATGTTGTCAGTAAGAGACTGAGCTGCCTGCTGTCGGACTGAGCAGTCGGCCTGTAGAGGGAGCCCCTGGTTATGAGTCTGTCTATGAACTACACTTGACACTAATGTAAACTGCATAGTGTATATTTTTGTGAATTTTTTAAATTGACTTTATAAAATGGTCTTTGGGGAAATATATCTTTTATATATTTATCTATTTCTGCCTTNCACACACACACACACACACACACACACACACACACACACACACACACACACACACACACACACACACATAGGAATGAGGTATTTCATGCACACAGCCAAAAGTTCAGATTTTTAAAGAGTAATACAAGTGATTAGTGCAGGAAATGTATCCAGTTAAGATAAGTCTGGGGTTTGATGTAGAGCAACAATTTCTGGTTAATGAGGATTCCCTTGGCTCCCCCTGCTTCTCCCTCTCTCCACCATCATCTCCATAACATCAGTCATGATCTTTGACCTGGGGGCCTTACCCTGTGTCAGCTGAAACTAATTAGCCTTTGATCACTGGTGACTGCACACAACACAAGTCACACAAGAATGGTGATTTTACCCTGGGATGTGTTTTCTGCACTTGTGTAAAAGCACAAAATACTTTGCTGTGGACACATCTTTGACATGTACACTAAACATATATGAAAATGATTATATGTTCTGGTGTTGATCAGGCTTCAGGTATCTGTAAGGAAACATCAGTCACATTGGCTCTTAAACACCATGCTATGTCTAATAGAGCTTCATATTATACAGAACTCAATTAATATGTCATGCACTGTATCGGCTCATTATAGAGGCTGTATTTGTTTAGTTGAACCATTTATCTTTCTCTAATTAGTTATAGATCAATAAAGCAATTGATTTTGCAGTGTGTGTGCGGAGATTCAGTGGAGGACTTAAAGCATGAGAAATGCAATACAGCCTAACCATTACATACAGACAGAAACATGACTCCTCAGATTTCCCTGCAGACTTTGCAAAGTCAGCCAATATATGTGTCAAAAATATATTATCGGTTCTTGATGTTGCAAAAACTGACTTTTTTTTTTTTTTTTTTTTACAAACTGTGTCCTAAAATTCTATCTGTGTTTGGATAAGCAACCACAAATCTGAGCTTAATCAGGTTTTCGAGCATAAATAATCTTCATGGACTTCAAGGAAGGTAAATCACACTAGTTTATGTCTGTAGAAGACACAGGATGACATGTTGTGTTTTGTCAAAGGCTTTTTCTGCTGGCATTTTTATCATTAATCATTAGCCTGTCCCCCTTTCTGCAGGGCTCGGAGATGATGGCAGCTAATTAAGTAGTGGCTGGTGTCAAGTATGCTAAGAGACCACGTTAGGCAGGGAGCTGCTCTCTCAAACCACTGACACTAAAAGGCGTTTATTCTCTGAGCCTATTTTCCTCCATAACTTGTGTTTTCTTCTACCAATTTCTTTGAATCTACCATTTCTCTTTCCAAATTATCTTGCTGTAAAATAAAGACTGTGAATGATACAGCATGAAGAGTTCAAATGTGCAGGCATCCAAAATCGTTTGGCTTTGTTCACACTACGCTGGAGGAAGACAAAATTTGGCAGTATGAGTTGAGGCATTTCAAATAAGGAGGGGAAAGAGTCAGAACATAGTGTCATAACAAAATGAATAAGCATTTTTTTTTCCCTTGAGAAGTTGAGCTGCTAATGTTTGTATATTATTTTGACATTACTGAAGAGACTACAAATTGTAATTGCTTTTTTCTTTCAAAAGGGTGCAGGAGGAACATTGAGTGAAAAGGCTTTGTGTGTGGTAGAACCAAGCTAAAGTAAAGTAACACCCATTAAAACCTAATTTGCACCTTTAGGCAGTTCATTAATATAGTGAATGGTAGAATCACACCAATATAGTCTGTCCTCACCTTAGGGCACCATCTCTATTCATCAAAACACACACACACATTTCTCATTTTCACTAACATTAGTCACCATTGCTGAGTTAAGGAGCAGCACTTGTGAGACAATAGACACGTGTGTGATGTCCTACAGTCACTGTCAGCCACCCTGAAAGGCCTGTCCAATGTCATTATTTATAATTTAGATGCTAAATAAGATTTTATTTGATTTGTGCTTTAAACATTTCCAACGTTTTCAAACATATATTCCTGCCTGTGTGCACTCTGCCTAACAAAAGATGACAAAGAAAATCAAAATGCATATTATGTAGTTTCACAATTATTGTCATTTTATCAACATGCTGCAGGCATATAATTCTTTTTTTTTTTTTTGAGTGGCTCGCATTATTATTTGAATTGAGTATCTATTTCAGGGGAAGTTACCACTTGAGTAATTGCCAGAGGCTGCCATGATCCAATCAATCAACGTGACTGAACCTCACTGTTCTTAACTCTCAAACTCAGGCAATCCCCACAATGAAGACCCCACATAAACAAATATGATTTGTACACACACACCCTGGGGCCACACTACAATGGCTGCAGTTCTGCTCTCCACCAGCAGATGACCAATTCTCTGTCTTTGCTCTCAGTGGACCGTTCTGTCTGGGTTCTCCATGAATTTCCCTTTCTTTTCATCACTCTCTGATGTCCAGCTGCTCCTGTCAACACCTTCTTACAGCAAGCAATTCATTGCAACATACTGGCAGCTGAGACCCCTGTGATGAACTTCAATCTGCCGTTTGCAGAGGGGGCTTCACCCTGAGTCGGGCTAATCAAGGGAAACACCCCCTTCCAAGAGGGAGGGCGTCTACAGACAGATTGAGCCCAAGTTACCCCGTAATTACCCTGCCACTGCCCCTCTGCTGCAAGCTGCTGCATCTGAACCCAGTCAGCAGAGGAACAGACACTTTGGTGATTACTTTCCAATCTGTTTAACAGTGAACAACAACAACCTATGTGCTTCCATTGCACTCATAAACCACAACTTTTTTTTTCTCCCCTGAAAACATTTTTAAGGGTTCAGAGCACCAGGCATTTTGTTATGCTTCCTACGGTAACACAGTGCAAATGTCTCTTGCCGCAGGTTTCGATTATTTCCAACTTGGTACAGTCCCTGGGGGGAAGTTCTCGGGGCTTTCTGAATTTTATTAAAGCCTCTACAGCTGATTACTTGGAGTGAGGTGCACAGGTTGGTGCATTTTAGGAGTGGAGTGGAGGCCTGACAGGGTCATGTTTAACATGTCCACAGGCAATCAATTCACCTTAACCCCTCCTGGTACTCCAGCCCTCTCCACCTAAGCTGTCCTTAATAACCAGGCAATGGCGAATTACTGATAAGGCACTGGGGTCTCTGACCTATATATCCCTGCCTGTATGTATTGGAAAAATCCACCCTGAAAGAAATGTACATTTATAATGCATAGAAATGGCAAAATTAAACAATCACATATTGAATGGCTGTGAAATTCACTTTATTCTTCAGCTTGCTGTACATGGAGGATTTGTTTGGTGTTAGCTGGGTGAAGCACTGGACCAAATTGTGTAGATGGAGATATGTCAGGCATGCACAGTACATCAGGAGCTGAGTGAAAATCAGTAAAATCCAACATAAACGCTGAACGTGTATGCCAGAAGGCTTACTCGTACAAATGACTTGTAAATATTATAAATTCCTTTGTCCTGTTTGGTCCTGGATGATTTTATGTTAACATTAAATGTTGTTGCAGATATTAAAATAAAAGCGGTGTAATCTGTCAAAGCCAAAAAGGCCCATTGTGGTTTGCTGCACATCCATTCATTTCCCCACTTTAGCCTTTGGTTAATATGGCTAAATGGTTAAGCTAGATTTTATTTAAAATCACACACATGCTTATTGGAATCATAGAGACTACTCTGGCTTATTTTACTGTGGAAATTTTCTATAGCTCAGTGGTTACACTGCATTTCTCTTACATGTCAGTGACCTCTGTGTAAGTTTTTACTTAACAAGCATGCAAAGGGTTCTACATTTGCCCTCATATGACAGTGACTAATTGCCCTGAGGATGCGAGCTGCTTGTTAGGCTAAGGGAGGATTCTCTTGCTCCTCACCCAGCTAAATTCATTATTTCTCCTTTTCAATTCACTCTTCCTCATCTTATAAAGGTTAGAGACCAGATATGAAGATTTTCTTTCTCTAATTGTATGTTGCTAATTTTTCCATGTGGGTTTGCTCCCACTTGTGTCTTTTAGTATGAAAACCTCACACGCTGTGACTGTGAGAGAGCAATTTAACATAAAGGAGCAATTTTACAACACATTCCTTTGTGCAAAACAGTTTGAAAGTAAACTAAACAAAGTTCTTTATTCTTATATTTTTAAGTTTACAATTCTTGCTAATGGTCAGCTGATGTCTCTTTGATGTTCCACATTTTTGTGCAAAAAATGAGGAAAACTTTGTTATATTAGATTCTATTCTTCCGAGTACCCAGCTTGTCAGATTTCTCTTAGGCTCCAATCATCTTTAAGCCAAGTGGTTTTCCCAGTGTTGAAATACAATATACAATAAAAAAAAAATCTGTTTTTGCTTACGCAGATAAAAATTGGAGTTATAAGGTTTCGATCACATATAAGAGTTTCTAAGCAGGAACAAACCAAGTCCTTGTACTTATCTCGGTGTTTTAAAGGACACCTCAAAATCAAGATTTCTACAAATATCAGATTGTCACATTTATGGCATGAAGCTATGAATACTTTGCGTGCTTGTTTCAACTGTCTCTACTGTTGTGTTGCCAGCTGTCTCGTCTCTTCTTGTTCTTTCACTAAGGTACCTGTGCAGCTGTCAGGGTCGCGGCTGTTTAGACAATTAAGAATGCTAGACGGAGGGGGTTAGTGAATCACTAAGAACATCAATCTGGCTGGACGTTGTGCTCTCACATTACCACCCTGCTGTTTTGGTATTTATGCCCACTGTTTACACAGAGCACACAGAGGGGGTCCTCCAATCAATGCCATTATCTTTGCTAATACTTCTGATGCAGGTTTACCGTTAATGACAAAAATTAAGGTGTGCTGCATCACAGGAACTTTGCACATGTACAGCATTCAAAATTGATCTACTGTACTTCCCTCCTTTGTGCTGGGATGTTGTGTTATATAACAGTTCTGCATTTATCCTTCTTCTGGATCTCCTCCACACGCACAGCATCTCAACCACCTTCCCTTGTGTTCAGCACCGTTTCACCCCACCTTCCCCCAACCTTTACCGCCCTGTGCCTGTCCCTGGACAGGTTTCAGCATATAAATTTGAAAATGATTTGTCCTGCCCTCTTAATAATAGATGAGAGAGCAGAGTCAGGGTCCCTTCAATAAACTCCATCCTCGCTTTAATTAGTGAACAAAAAAACGCCAGGCCTGCTGAGGACTTTGGCTTTGGCTCTGTGTTAGTAATTAAAACTGAAACCACCAAAAGGAGAGAAGAGGAGAAGGCTCTATTTTTAACGGGCAGGCTGTTTGGTGCCGAGTGCCCGTATAAGGTTCTGCAATAAAGAGTGATAATGAAGGTGTGAGACCTCTGGGGGCTGACTGGGCGCTCGCTACAATGGCTGCTCTCACACCAGACTGAAATACAGGGAGCAATTAGAGGAGGCAGTGCATAGACTGGCCACCAGAGATTAGTTAACACCTCAGGAGCTCCGCTTCAGGACAGGCACATGCTTGTTTTCTTTCTCTCTCTTTTGCTTTCAAGATAACACACTGAGGCCTTAATGATGAGATTTATTTTATTCAATTGTCATCTCAGTCAGATAACGTTCCGTGCAGTCTTGTTACAGGTTATGTTGGTAAGGAAAGAGGTCACTGATCTTTTCAAGATTTGTAGTTTTCTCTTTAAATTATTCACACGCATATAAAATCTCTTACTGTCACTGCCTTTTCTTCACATATGGGTTTAAACACTATGACAAGCACTGCCTGAGTTGGAGGAGACCTTAAGCCCAAGAACCAATCAAGAGGACATTGTTAATGGAGGCCACATATAAGCCGTTAAGTCGGTATATGCATAATGTTATTTAATTGGAGTCATAAAAAGCCAATTAACCCCCTCCCCCCATTTCTTTCCCACTGTCTTTTTTCTCTCTGTCAAATCATTGTGAATGTGTGTGCATGTGTGACAGAAATTAGAGTGTCTGATGCCATTGTGCAAATGTATGTAATTTTTTTTTTCTTTTTAAAAAGTCATTTTTTAAAAAAAAAATTCTTGAGATGTGAAATCAGTCAGATGTGTATCAGTTTCTATAAATAGGCAAATGAAGAAAGGAGCTTAGTCCTATTGAAATATTTGGGTAAACCACAGAGGTGAGGGGCTCCTTGTGATCACCCTTTTTTTTTGCCTTCTCATTCTCTGAATATACGGATTTTGACAATATATTTGCTCCCAGGAAAATAGCAACAGTGGGTCGCAATATTGGATCTGTCAGGCTCAGGCCATTTAAATATCAATGCCAGTAAAGTGGGGGGAAGCAGACACTGTTAAATATGATGCTTGAATGAAAATCTAAACCCTCCAATACCTCTAAGCAATGTAACTCAATGAGATGAATTAACTGTAAATGCCTCATTCTCTGTGTGAGTGTCTTCCAATTTAAAATCTCATTATTCATATAAGATCCTGAACAAGGTGACTCTTAGGATAGATCGAATAAGTGAAGATAATCTTACCGGACAGTTTTATGCAAATAGGAAATGTATTGAATCAACTATGAGGAGAATGGGGAATCAAATAAGCTAATAAAGTAGAGTTAGGATGAAAAACACCATGAATAATGTTTCCTCCCTATCTCAGCTCAGTGCTTATGCCACTGCCTGTGAAGCTACAAAGTGTATTAATTCAAAGGACGCTGTCATTTAATGTGCATTCTCTTTAGTATTTTGTGAAAAGTATTAACAATTCGCCTCAATAAGCCTTTCAACGACGATAAATCAGTGAACTGCTTAATCTTTGCAATCTTTAAACCATCACATATCTTAATATTTAGTCCTAAATTACTGAGAATGACTTTTCTGTGAATAAAGGCTAATTTATACCTAGTACGCAGGTAATAATAGCTCATATTATTACTCTCAGTACCAGTTAGTTAGATTTTCCCAGGCACACTTGAGTCAGAGTAACCACTAATAACTGTTTGTTGGAGAGGTCCATCAGACAAAGATTGATTACAAGTCATCCCATTCAGGGCTGCGCAGGTCTGCACAAGTTCATCCATAATTCATAGTATAAATAATGTAACATTCATTACACAGAAAATATGAACTTTTGTTGTGGTTTGTGTTGCAGACATTCTGCTTATGAAGCTAACATACTCAGTGCTTTAATTTGTTCTTCACCCCAAGGGTGAACGCAAATGACAAATGCAATGATATAATTATATAATAGCCTCTCAGACAAAAGCTTGTAGATAAAAGAACTCTGACAAGGCCATGCATGCTATTAAGAGAGGGATGCATTGTATTTATTAACCTGCAGGATTAACCTTGTCTAGTAACTATACGTTAGAAGTCAGATTTGTTTACTTATTTACATTTGGTCACACACACAGAGATATATAATTTATATGTATTATTAGACCTGCAATTGTGCTTTGACTTTCTCCACTGGGCTAAAATGATTTTTTTGCTCAATAGTGGTGTATACAGGAAGATTCTTACTACGCTTACTTTGAGAGCTGAAGCAATTTACCACTCAAAGAAGTCTCAAGAGTGAGTTTTTTTTTCAATTTTTTTTGAGTGGATTTGCAAGATTTATAGCAAAGACAGCTGTGTGTCAACGGCTCTGAGGCTACTGTAGGCCCACCCATCACTCCACATTAGAACTCCTTTGAACATAAGTATATTTCACTCCGAGTTGGTGACATGCCGTGTGAATCTGTGGATGTGAAATTACACACATTCGAGCACAACAGTGGTTAGAGGAAGATAAGGGTGGAGGAGGAAGCTGGGAATTATAAAGGAGATCACAAAAATTATGTGCAGTGTATTTTATGGGCTTGAACTAATTTCCAAGACAAAAAATGCACATCAGTTGCTTCAGCTTTTACAGCTATTACAGCACTTTGATGAATAAGTGCCCTCTAAATGCGATACATGTTTGATACGTTGTTCCAAGACCTACAATACTTTCTCTGCAGCCCCTCCGAAAGAAAGTCATCCTTCATTCAACCACAGAAGTAAACATTTTCCATCTTGTGAAGAAGTTGTGGAACAGGGATGTGAAAGGAAGTGAAATGCTGCACTACACTGTAAATCTTAAGCAGTGTGCAGGGTAGAACATGCTGTATAGGTGAAAAAAAAGACATAACAGACTGAGCAAGGTTGTAAATATGTCAAAATTAAAGGAAACCTGTGGTGAGAACAAGAAACCTTTCCTTTCCTTTCCCTCATCTGTCTCCACTACACTGACCAGGTCCATGCGGATCAAAGCAGCTCATGCATGTTCATCATCTTGCAAATCCCTCCACACACATTAGCCTAACATTATGGCATCACTTCCTACTAAATATTTACCGCAAACCTTTCCTGGTATAAATCCCTTATAATACATAGCATGCTGAAAATCTTGTGCGTTTGAATGAAGCATATTTTCTCTGCACTGAACTTCTTCCTGGCTGACCATCCTGTTTGATTTGATGGGTTATTAAACACTTCTGTCAATAAAAAAGCGTGGTGAATGTTAATTTCTGAACCCACCATCGATAAATGACCATGAAACCTGTGCAAATTAACCTCTAAATGTCATGGGAAAAGCCGGTGCCACAGTCATTACTGTCTGTACTTCAGGTACAGTATGAAGCATGATGGCAGAATATATACAGTAATACACAGGAATTAAAATACTCATTTAAAAAAGCATATATGAATACCACTACAAACATTCTGTGGCATGATTAAGACTGCAGCTTCAACAAAAAATGTAAAAGGCTTTGGTAACATGGCTTCTGATTGACCCAAGAACCGTGATCGTCAATTGACTTCAACAGCTGGCACTTTTTGAATGTCATAGTGAGCTGTGGAAAGCTAAAGTGTGCCATATAGGATATATATATCTATATATATAGTAATACTTCCCTTATTGTTAATAAATCCCATGAAAACAGTGAACTGATCCTGCTAATAAGTGAAGCCTGATATACTTTAGCTTATTACTTAGCTTATTATCTATTGTTCAAAAACCTTTACACTGGGTTATACTGTATGTCCTCTCATTACACTGAACACAGAAACTGTAGTTTATTTCCACATCTTGCTACCATTAATACTAGTGTGCCAAATCTACACCAATATATGCACTAGTCACTCCTGTTTGAGTAACTTTTGTTTAAAAGGACAAAGCCCAGCTATTTAAAGACATTATTTAGCTTTTTAAAAACCTGAATGCATATATTCATGACATATTTGTAAAAGATTTGCATCCTCAGTTTAAATAAATAGGCTTGTAGCTGTGACAGTTAATGTAGGTAAGTTGGAAAGTGTCAAGAGACTGACTAACACATTGTTGGTTTTGGTCTTTGCAGGATTTGTCATCACTAGCCATACTCTTTCAGTGTAAACGTATTATGGTGTGATTAGGTCTAATTAGGCTGATGCTCTTATGGGACTGCAGAATTTGTTCTCTGGAGATGTCATGGTGGCACACTAGATCAAGTATCACTGTTTTTCATAACCAGCATGTTAGTGATGTCGGTTGATGTAGATTAGAGTTTTCTGATAAGTAAAATGCATCTCGTGTTGAATGCCTATGTGTATTGTGGATGCTTATTTAATATTTGTAATTTATATGTTATACTGTACCAGTGTTTGCACAATTACCCATGTGCACCATCTCAACTTGATATAATATAGCAAGGACTGTGTTAACAACTCAAGTCTGTTTCAGAGTATAATATAATGAAGTATATCATCTACTATGCCACCACACAGGAAGGTGTGGTAAAATGTTCTTAATTGTGCATTTTTCATGTTCAGTAATGCAAAATTATTAATTCATAGTCTCTTAAGTTGTGCTTTTAATATTACTTTGTATTCATGAAAAATAGATTTGCTTTCACATAGAATTATGTATGCTTTCAGAGAATATTCAGTAAAATAAAATCCATTAGGGCAAAAAAAAAGTGTGGGAGATGCAAAAATTGTGGTTTTAATGCAACAAATCATTTGCCATTAACCTCACCTGTTATTTTATGGTAAGTAGGGTCTGTGTTATTCTAATAATAACTTCTAACAGAAACCAATCAGGTGAGGATCAGACCGCGACATGAAAAAAACAGCGACACTGTGACCCTCTTTCCATTACACATACTTTTTGTCATGCTGCGCTACAATGGGGCTTTTTACATTTTGCATTTGTGATGTTTCAGCTGTTCCAGGTGTCAGGCCTGACCACATAACTGTGATGACAGAGAGAAAACAGCCCTGATGTATGATCTTGGTCTGTCATGACAGGTCAGTAAAATAGCTCATTCAACTGACAATGATATGCTAAGTCCTACATCGCACATCGACAAAGAGGAAAATACAAGTGTGTAAGTCCTGTAAGCACTGTAAGTCTCTACCAATGTTGTCCTTTTCACTGTCAGTATCAACAGAAATGTCAACAGCGAGTGTCTGTCAGCACCTTGTGTCAGATAATCACAGGAAGTGGGACTTGTTAATAATGCACACCTAAATCCCTCACTGGGCATGAAGTAGGCAATACTGTTCTCTGATAAGAAGATATTCTGTTTTCCTACAACATGATTATCAGTTATATTTTATATTCCAAAACAAATATGACTTGAAAGAGTTATGATCAAAGGCTCACATATACTTAGTGAAGCTCATGCTTTAGTTACGGTACATACTGTCGAGCTAGGACACATACATAAGGAATATTCAGTTGTTTATTATGGCGTGACATTTAAAAAACAACCAAGTGTACCTTTTTTGAATGTTAACGTCTGTGAATCAGGAATATGAATGGACCAAGAGTGGATTCTCTATGATGTGCTCTTTAGAGTTATATCCGAGTGCAGAAGTAACCATTTATTTGCAGAGCGGATGAAAGTCTGCAGCAATATTAAATTTCTTTGCATAAATTGCTCATAGGAATTCATTCAATATAGATTTAAAGTTTGTTTTCTTACTATTTCTTATGGACTCTGAATAGATACCTGGTACAGCACAGCCTGAGACTTTCACTGTGGGGATGTTATTAATTTGGTCGATATTGATATTGGCCTATCGGTATCATTATAATGGTCTGAGGAAAAATCTATCCAAAGCAAACGCAGTCCTGGGTGCTAACACGTCTGTAATGTTTCCTCAAATCACACTGTTCCACTGTAACATTAAAACTGTGAAGGTACAACTGTGAAGGCTCCTTATACTTTTGATCAATGAATTCAAGATTGTTGTACAGNAAAACTGTGAAGGTACAACTGTGAAGGCTCCTTATACTTTTGTTCAATGAATTCAAGATTGTTGTACATTCAGACAACTTCATGCAATATTACTATCACATTTCCTGTGATTCACATATCTCATCATGCATGTGTTTATATATCTTGATGCTTTTGATTCATTGTTCTCGCTCACTCTGTTCTGCACGTATCAAAGTGTGTGTGCACGTTGAGTACAGCAGCGTCCAACAACTACAGTTTTCTTCAGGAACTGTAACATGTACCTGCATGTTGGGTAACACCATCAAAAAGAAGATTAAGAACTGTCCTGTTTCACAACCACATAATAATACTGACCTGTTATAAGTATGGTTTGTATATTCATACTAGAAAAAAAATATAATTAAGTGTACCTAAAAGCCCAGCATGCATAACACAGTGCAACCACAGAAACCACAGAGAGCTATTTTTACTGCCCATTTCTATTTTTGAGATAAACACAGGTGTTTCAAGTTTATTAAGCCACAGAAAGAGCAAATTAGCACTGACTCAGTCAACAAGCAGATATCAAACAAGAAATTAAAGCAGTTTTATTGCATTTTAACTTTCTAAAACTTTTAAAGGTTTTCAGACTTGAAATTAGTCCTGATATAAAACTAAATTAAAGTAAAGATAATTACAATCATATTTTGTATATAAGAACCACAAAACCAGTGTCAATATTAGTGTGTGCTTTATAGTAGAACCCAGGGTATGTCTAGACCCCAGACTTACAGTAAGAGCACCACAGTGTCCCTGTGCCACAAACTCGGCAAATACTCTGTATATGTTCAAAGAGTAAGTTTACCATGATTATTGTCTTCTGCACACATGCAGCCAGACAGAGGCTGATAGTGCACAAATCAGCCTGCTAAAACACCCTTGTTAACATTTTAAACCCACAGAATCATAAAAGGTGATGCCGGGGAATTTTGGACTTCCATTTCCCACCTAAATCACACAGTCTTGATTTGCAATTCCAAATCTAGAACATAAATAGGGCTTCACGGCAACAGCGTGAATCCAACTAAAAAAACCTTGAATAGATTTTGAATTTTAAAAGCGAGATCAAATGAAAATCACACAAAGGCACCAGCAAGTGGAATTGAAAGTGTGATACAGATGAGGGGGGTGTGGAGAGGGGGGGAGAGTGTGCGGATGAAAACAGGATTAGACTCCACAGGCCTGGTTCCCACAGATTGCCTGAAATGGGGAACAGATTTAAAGCAGGTATACTGTGTGTTGACAGGTTTGGGGTTTTTTTGCACAGGCATTTCCCTTTCCTTTTTTTTCCAGCATGTCTTACACATTTAACTAGACCCATGTCAAAACCTGTTTACATGTCATGAAAAGAAGCGGAACATGTTCAAATCGGGTAAGCTATTGAAGAAGAAACTTGGATGATTTGACAGTCTGACTCCCTTTAATGCTGCCCACTTTGAGGAGGCTGAAACAAATGATATGCATGTCTACGGTTTTGCTGTTCACTACGCCATTAAGCGATGTTGTAATT
>JANJYP010044108.1:0-13332 GCA_024605115.1 Rastrelliger brachysoma | reverse complement strand
ATTTCTTGTTTTGTCTAGAACAACAGAATGTTTTTACTATCATAGAGGACTAAAACCATAAAATATTCACAATTAAAAACCAATTCTTTGACCTCAAATGATGAAGTGGTTCCCAAAATAGTTGATGATTAATTTTGACTAATTGATTAGTTGAATAAACACATTGCACAGGTTCACTTGGGTGTTATTCTGGAAAATATGGAAAATGAAAAATCTTATGTTATAACTGAATTGTTACCAGGAAGAGAGGCTTTCCTTCATATAACAACAATATTGTAGATGCCGATAGGAACCTAGCCCTTACTGTACATTTTCACAGCCCATATAGCTGTTCTTGACCCATAGACTTTAAAATTATAGTAAAACCTCTTATACACTGTATGCTTGTATAGAAATTAGCAGTCATGGGAGCACTCCACAAGAACTTGCACTTAGTAAGGTCATTTCTGTGTTGTTTCTTTCTTTAGGAATATAATAAAGAAGTCAAAGGATTTGTTTACTGTCTGGAGGGTAGCAGCCAGACAGTTAAGATGCAAATTCCAGAGAATGGAAAAATGTCCCGTGAGTTACTATCATACTGTTCACCTATTTGTAAATTGTATTTCCTCACATATTAATAGTAATTCTTTCCTTATTTTCTTAGTTGGACTTCTACAAAGATTCTTGGTCCTTCAAGTGAATATTCCTCAGTTGAAAGATTTTTCCATTGAGCTTGTGTAAGTAAAGCAGTTAGGAAAATGTGGCAATTCACCGGTACCGGGATACATGAGATACATCTCATTAACTAGTTCATAAAATTAGGAATTGCAGTATGTTTGCAACAATCACCTTTAATGGAGTAATTTAACCCTTTCCCATATAACAGAGTAGTAAACGTATAATTATCACACCATAAAATACAGAAAATAATTTGCTTCACAGTGAATTCCCTTTAGACCACTTACAAAATGAGTAAATAACTTGTTTTAGTAGAAAAACATGTGCCTCCTGTTTCTATGTTTTGAAAGTCCCTTGAGCTACCTGAAAAAAAATCTGTGTTGTGTTATCAATATGTAATTGCTTAAATAAAGATATTTAGCTATAAAAAAAGCTTTTATCTCAACAGCCCTGCAGTAAGTTATATAATGTTGAAAAATAATGCCTAACCACATTAGAAAAATATAATTAAATGCATGAATCGAATGCTAGCTGTTCTTTTTTTATATATTACTGAGGGCTAGCCCTGATTGTGTTACTCAAGTGTACTTGCATTGATACGTCTACATTTAGCTGCTGAAAGAGAGTATCATTCTGAGTTACCAATGTCGTATAATAAATGAAGAACAGTTTGTGTGCAATTATTAGTCTACAAAACAATACTTTTAACAATACTTTATTGTGAATTCACCTCATGGTAAGATTCAATTTCTAACACAAATTTAGCACATGCTACTGGTGTAAGTAGGTGCTGCTGTTTAGATAGGAAGTCATGGGAACTAAAAGAAGAAAATAGCTAGGAAGATGCACTGTCAGAAGTAGAAATTATTTCTTAACAAAGCCACATGCTTATTACTCTTACACTACATAATTTTAAGACCCTGGAGAATTATTGTTGTCAGCGTTGTTTTTCTCCTGTTGGTGTTATGAAAGCTGATTTCACAGCACTAGATTGAAATAAAAATACTCTTAAGAGCATACCTTAGAGACCAATAAAGTGTGAGCTCCTGCATGGTCAGGGCTTAATACACCACTGATGATGATAATTCATGTTCTGTCTTTTAATCACAGGATAACTGATTCAGGGCATCTGAAAAGAAGACTGTACTTATCAACAGTGCATAAAGAGTTGTCTGCCACACTTTGGCATGCGAAAATACCTCTGGTAGGATTGAAACGCAACGTTGTGAGTATCTGACTCATATTCGGCTTTCTGTCATTATTTTTAGATTTACTCTAAGCTTTGTACCTTTGTATTGTTTGTGTTCATATTTGATGGTTGGTATTGAGCTGCATTTTAAAGGGATCCTTGCACTACAAAAGCATAGTATCTCTGGTGTCTCAGTGGTCTACTCTGTGCATCGACCTTGTATCCTTCACCGGTGAACTGTTCAAGGACACAAGCTTTTTCAGAATGGATGGCATCACTTTGTTCGCCACCTGTAAAGTCCGGAGAATCTTCACTATGAAAACAGAGCCTACAGAAAAGTCAGGTGATTGTAATGCAGTTGGCCACATATGAAAGAAAAATATCAAAACTGAATTTTCAGCAGCTTACCTTAACACCCAGGATCACACCAGATAAATATTTGCTTCTCCTTCAAAAATATTGGGATTGGCATATCCATTTATTGATTAAAAAGATCTTCATCTAGTTTAATGCTCTTGTGACTTAACGGTTTTACTGTCAACTCTTTTGTTGGATTTTTCAGTTATGTATGTGATGTGATATCACCAATTGTTTTTGGATTAATCTGAGATTGTTCTAATTTAAATCCAGATGTGTTTCTCAGTGGAGCCAGTTTCATGGACTTGATCCCTCGCAATTGCCAGTTTCCAGCAGATGTGAACTATGTGACTCAGGTGTTGAGCATGGAGAATTTACAGAAGGCAGATATGAGGAGCAGACATGTGAACTCTCACTATGGTAAGTAATATTAAATCACAGGATCAGTAAATAACCACAATAAAAACAAGAGAAATGCATTTCATGTTACACAACATTCTATTTAATTACATAGCCAAAAGTGGTTCATGTACTTTTTTGTAGGTTATAGCAGTGTAGTTTCAGCATGACATCACCTTTATGCACAATTGCCTTGTTGACATGGGCGCTTTAATTTAAAAAATAATAAATTAATTCTGAATAAAAATTAATTCCGAAAAAAAAGACCATGTAAAAACTTATTTCCAAATAAAAATGATTATTCAGAATTAAAATAAATTCCGAAGTCAGTGGATGGTGTAGCAGAGTAGCAAGAGGGAGAAAAGATTACATCTCCTGTGCCCTGTGCGTGTTGGCATGTTACGTTGAACGCACAGCCACTGTCAGGAGTACTGATCAGTTATTGGTGTGCTTCGGTGGCAGGTCGGCTGGTAAGGCTCTGTCTAAGAAGCGCCTAGCGGGTTGGCTTTGTGAGTGTAACGCTGGGGCGTATGCCCGCTCGGGTCGTGCACCCCCCACTGTTATACGCGTGCATTCCACCAGAGGAGTAGCTGTGTCATCAGCATCGTGGGCTTCCCCGTGCCCCTTCATACAGTTCTATCTCTTGGACGTGTCAGGGTCATTCTCTGGGTCTGTGCTTACCATGGGGTCACAGGACCTGTAGAGACACGGCTGTGCTGAGCAATGCTTGGCCACTGCAGGCCTCGCCGTTGTGACACGGGTCGGGTTGGCATGTGACCCTCCCTTAGTCGGACCACCGCCTTGCCTGGATCGGCTTCTCAGCTGACCGGTATGTGGCTGGGCCTGTTGTTACTCCGCTATACTAGTTAGATAGACTTAACAAGCAATAAAGCGACAAAGATCAATTAAGTGACAATGAGTGGAGGTCTGAACTTGGTGGCTGGCCGGTGCAGTTGGGTGAGGCTCCTCTCGTGGCAGGTAGTTTATTCATCGGGCCTTCGCCTACTGTACCCATAGAGTCCAGTATAGGGCTCCGCCTGTGTGAGATATAACGAAGGTTACGATATTGTAACCCTAGTTATATTAACACAGACAGAGCCCTATACCTTTGGACCCTGCTGCTCTCGCTTTATGCTGAAGTGGGAGCGAATGAGGATGGCATGCCCAGAGGGCTGGCTACTAGCATGCAAATTTTTTCAGTGTGCCATCACGCGTATGCAATTGGTGGACGGTATTACCTATAGAGTCCAGTAAAGGGCTCAGCCTGTGTTAATATAACTGGGGTTACAATATTGTAACCTTCGTTATGTTGCCCCTCCATGTGACACACTCTACATATGTGAACTTGGTCAAGACAATCCAGCTCCACCAGTCCTTGCTTCGGACTTTCATCCACTGCTCCTTGGATTTGTGAGCGGGATGCAGGAGTGAGTTGAGATAGAGCAGCCTAATTGTTTGTCTTCTTCCTCCCTGCGGCACTCTTCCCTTCTCCTCCTTAGCTGACTTCAGTGAAGCATGATAAAATTCTTAGTAGAACTGCAAAAAAAGTTTGTATTGTGTTTGTGTCCATGGCGTAACGATAAACTGAGATGACAAAAAAGCAGGTAGCCAGCTGAAGTGTTTGTTTTCTTCCAGTAGATGTATATACTGACTGAACAGTGGCTACAATCTGGCAGTGAGCATGTGGCAGGGCTGAGTAGAAATAGACTAAGATGGTTGATTGGATGAGATCCATCTGGTGGGGCTCTACTCTGTCTTGGCCATCCTGAAACCCCTCAGCCAATCACACACTCACACCAGCAGATGTAACAAGAGTAAGCAACACAGTGCTCTCACACGTTGCACAGTCACACACATGCTCACTGCCTCTTGTGCGCACACTACATGATCAATTTCACACATGTAGTCACTCTCCTGTGCTCGCTTCAGATTCTAGGAGATTGAATCTTCATTTGCTGGTGTCAGGGAGCTGCTATCAATTTACGAGACACTCCCGGAAGTTCCGGGAGAGTTGAGATGTCAGCACAAGTGGGGCTGACAGCAGCCACTGCACGAGTATGATTGACACTCCTTGCTCTGATTGGTTGTTTTGATTTGGGCCCCCTGGGTTCTTGCAAACAGCATTACAACCACTAGGAGCTCCTAGAGACACAGTTTTTTTCACAGTTGACCTGTATCTTATTATACTGTCTGATCATAATTATAATTTTATCAAATATAACACAAATAACTATATATACTACAGTTTTAATGGCTATACATTTGGCAAGAGAGAGAAAAAACAAACAAACATCTGTGTCTGTAATTCTATATTCAGGTCCACATGCTTTGTTTGGATTTCCATATGTTTGACCATTTATGGTATGGCAAAGAATTTGTTGATCAGGAAGTTACTTAATGACAAGTATAGTGAAATCTTACAGCACACAATTAAATATAATCTGCCCAGGAAACTGCAAATCTATATCAAAGCTCAATGTTTCCCACAGAATTTTGAGAGAATATGTTGAGGGGACCTTACTCTGACCCTTTACAAGGGTCTGAGAGCATGCTGCCCCATGTAAAAACTTTTTTGTACAATTTTAAGTCAGATGCATCATTCTGGTGCACTCTGAGAGTACAATTATAACCATAAAAAATGTTGCCCTTTAAGAACTGTGACATAGCGCTTCAAATTGCAGCGAAAGTACTGCAGTGGGAGAAAAAACAATAAAGATATGCAAATATCAANGCTGAGGTTGATCTGACAAATATTCAGAGAGATATGCGAGCCACAGACAGGATGACAGACACTTCTTGCTTTATAGACAGATAAATGCTAGAAGAGGTGAATGAGTCTTCTGAACAATATTTAACTTTAGCGTAACTTAGATATTTAACACAAATGTGTGCGTATTTAATAAGGATTAAACTATTAAAGGATTTTCAGAGAACACTTACATGAAAGTCACCACTTAAACTGAAACACCGACTCTGTGTCTACCTCTGCAGCTGCTTACTGGCGGAGCAGATGTGTCCCCTGTTCAGTGTCTGGAACTTTATATGAATAAATAAAGTAGCAACCTGAGAGAAACAAAGTATGAGATTCTCTGTGGTCTTCATTTTTGTGTTCAGTTGCACTTCACCTGTATTCAGAGAGCTGCAATTATCTCCTCATATAAAAAGACATGCACCAATAATCCAGTTCTGCCGACTCTTTGGCCTTTTTTATCAGCGCTTATTTATTTGTTCTGACAGCTGTCTAAGTCATGTTGAGTCAACCAGCAATGCCTGTAGAAGAGAGTAGTAACCACGCACAAGATCATAGCTTATCATAATTAGAATCTGCATTATTAGCATAACATTCCTAATTATAATTAAGACGACTGCTATTAAAGTAGGCATCCAATTTAACTGTAACGAAGTTGCTTAGTGAATATTGTTGCACCCAACCTGTCAGAAATTGTTAAAAGTAAGGCAAAGTCATTTTCATATAGCAACAAACAAACCCTACTTGTCTCAGTCTTACTCTGAAGGTTTTTTTTTATCATTCTCAAGGTCAATGATTTTTTTATCTAGGGGGTAGTTGTGGGTTTTACAAGTGAAGCTCACACATGCCCACAAAAACCCAATATGGTGCCGTCTACTTGCCCATAGGATGAGATTCAGAATCAGACTCTCCAAACCAATGGGTGACGTTACGGGTGGTACGTCCATGTTCATTATAGTCTATGATTTTTACAGATCAAAATCTTTGCTCAAAGTATTTCTTCTTCTATTAAAGGATAACTCTGGCCATTTTTGAATCCTGCATCATTTTCCTGAGGGTTAACCAGTGTTGGGGGAAGCAAAAACTGTGGGGGCAACCTTTTTAACTGCATTGGGCCTCTAAACAGACTCAGAAAACCATTCCAAGGCCTGTGGTACATGAGTCGGGTCCTTACAAGAGACCACCGTGCACATTGAATTCATATAGTGTAGCAAAACAGTATAAATTTTGTGTTTTTACATGGAGTCACTAACCTCAGATAACTGTTGAAAAGTCATTACAAGCTGATTGTCGAGCATCTGCCAGCCACTATCCACAGAAATGAAAACTTTGTCCTTGTTGTTTTTACTTTTTACAAAAAGAAATGATCCAGCTGTGCAGTAGTTATGTCCATATTCATGACTAACGAGACAGTAAAACTTGTATAGTCTTAGTGCAGTCTCAGTACAGTTGCGTTGTGTTGCAGTGAGTCATGGAGCGTCTGCTATCACCTGCAGTCTGTCATCAGAGGAGTATGTGTATCATTTGGAAAAAGGTTCAAGTGAATGATTTCAACAAGAATGGATGAATACTGGGATTCAGCATTTCAAAATCACACTAGTATTGAATAAACTGTCTATTGAAGTTGCAAGTTGATCCTTCAGTGTCATGCTCAGTCTCTCCACCATACCATCTGACTGTGCATGGTATAGTGATGTATGTGTCTTGTTGATCCCAAGCAAGCCACACAGATGCTTGTTAAGGTCTGATTCAAACTGATGGCCTGCCTGTCTATCTCTGCTCTGATGTTTGGTGAGGTTCTGTATGTTCTCTGTCTGATAGGTGGAGCATCTGTTGTCTTAATACTGTGTCTGACTAAGTTAGTGCGTCCATAGCCTTGGTCTTGAGAGCTAAAAACATCACTATAAGTCAGCAGTCAAACTTCAAGCTTTTGTCGCTGTTCATCAGTAGCCTAAGTGTTAAGTGATCGAGGTTAATATCTGGTAATGCCTGCTGAGATGTGGATTCTGCTATCATAGCAGTTGTAGGTTTGTCAACTTCTGTTATAGCATAGTCATGACCATTATCCTTGCCTAGTGGGTGAATGTCTCCTAGCCTAGTATCACATGGAACATTAAGGTCAGTGTTAGTTGAGTTCATAACTCTGACATAGGTTAGTCCTGCCTGTACAGGAGCAAGCATACATGCTGCTAACAGACCCTGAGAACTAAACGGACCTGGCTCCAAAATACCTGTGTAGTCAACTTTAAGATCTGGCACTCCAATAGTGAGCTTTGGTTACATATTCAACAAGTATCAACAAGATTTTTTTTCAAGCTCACAATGTAAAATCATGTAATGTGTATCTCTTTGCAGTTCTTGACCAGTCTACAACTGCCAGATCTGCTACTTATCAAAAAAGCAGGCTTCAGGGTCTCTTACACACAGCCTCAGGCTCCAGAGGTTCAGGACCACCTCCTCAAACTGGAAGGAAAGGCAATGCAACCTTGGACGAAATGGATAGAAGTGCACTCTGTATCTACAATGCGGTAATCTCATGATTTGCATCATAATGTCTGTATAATTACAAACTGAAATGTATTTTTCAGGCTGTAAAGTACTCTCTTTACTTCTCTCGTGTCCCACAGGAATCTCTGGTTAGTAAAACAGACCAAGACATCATAGCAGAAGGTCAGACCATTGCTATCCTGACTAAGAAATTATCAAATGGAGAATCCTCCCATTTTCTTCATGAGGGTAAATATGAATTTTGGGCTCATTGTGTTTTCCTTGCTGTCAATTTTAAAAAGTCCACGTTATTTATCACTTATTAGAGTTGTTCCTGTCTTAAAGAGTGCATAACAATTATAAGCACAGACCCCAGCTTGGACTGAATATATTATCCGCCCAACAGCTTTTATAGTTGACAATGCAACATCCTTTGAGCATAACTGAATGCAAAAATGGATTATTAAAATACCTTAATTTAGCTGAACATAATGTGGCTGGATGTATTCTCTATGCAGCGAATGTAAGAAGCTCAGTTACTGAAATTCCTTCATTAATAAGGAATTTTCACAGTGCATAATCAGTTCGCAGATATGCTTCTGGCACTCTTATATCATATCATTGTTGTTTAACTGTTTTGTGTTATAATTTTGAAAGTATTGTATTGTACATAGGAATACCCGGTATTTTACAGCCCCATCCCCCAAAAGAGAGAGTGTTTGGCAAGCAGGGGCCTACGAAGCTACGGTCCTGCAGTGCTGGAAGAGAGGGGCTAGTATCACCAGGTAACACACGTTGCATGCTTCTGTGTGCATAGTAGAATGTAATGATAAATAGGCCTGGGTTTAATATGTTATGGTGTCGAATTCTGGTTAATAGCCCCTCCAGTTGCTGTGTCTCACAACAAGAGAACTAAAACCAGAGAGAAGCTGCCACCAAGCAGGCAAGAGAACAGCCAACAACCTCTGACCCTAACAGGAAATACAGAGCATGTAACAGCAGGTGAGACTTAGATCTGCTGTGAATAGAGAGGGAATGAAAAACAGCCAGGAACAGCAGCAGGAAGATACACACTTTCAGACTGAGTGATGTTTAGAAAATATAAAACAACAAAGAGAGATGGGGAAATTAGTCTAAAGAGATGGATATGCATATTGAGTGATATTAAGCCCTACTTAGCATGTTCTGATTTCACCAAGTAGCTCCTTTATACCCAAGAAGAATATCTATTCTTACTCTTCACTTATAAATTAGATCACTTCAAAATATTGTATTAATTTTAATGAGCCCTATTCCATGCTGCATCACTTTTGCTCCCTTTTTAAAATTTGCATAACCTACGTCAAGGCCATTGCCAGAATTTTTGTTGGAGCAACCCCTACTCCAACTCTCCCACCACACATATGCTTGCACACTCACCTACACCCACATTGTTTTCACAAAATGAGTGCACATGCTCTGAATGATCATTTATGGATGTTTCTCTGCAGCGATATGGTGCTTTGCTGCAGCCCTGCCCACAGATGGAAAGTAGTTAGTTCATTAATGGTAATGTGGTACATTAAATAAAAGTCAGAGTGACATCTCCTGGGCCCAGGGTTTGCCACACAGTGGGCAATTAAAGAAAGTGATTATACTGTCGAGAGGCTGAAATGTGCTCACTCATTCACGTCCAGAGGGGTGCCTCTATCTTTGATCTCAGACCTATCATGAGATGTAGTGTAGTGTTTCTTGCGCATGAATGCATGTAACTTTTATTTAGGGTTGAAAAATGTTTACACCCTTGGAAAGAATCAAACCTGATGTAAGATTTAATCTTAATAGTAAAACCAGTAAACAAAAGCACAATGGAAGCAATACTACCTGGGAAAAGAGGCATCTAAGCCAATCTGTTACCAGATATTTACTACAAGGCTATTTGGACAAGAGTGTAATTTTATGATTAATTCAGCAGTAGACTGGTGTTTTTACTACTTATTATATTGCTTGTGATATTATATTCTCATTAAGCACAATTAGCCAAACCTACAAAAATGTTTGTGCAGGAAAAATTAATGTTCATTTTTGGTAAGCAATGTTTTGCATATTCTGATAAAACATTTTAATTTGACAATAACGCAGTGAACTTGAATGACATTAGCTGTGCCATTTTTTAAAAAATGAAAAAAATGCTTTATTAGTTATTGTAATCGGACTGCCATAATTCTCTATTCAGTGTTTGTGGTTTAGTCTTCTTTGTGTATTCTTAATCTTGCATTATAGAAATTGTTCACTTGGAGCCCCAATTCCTTTTTTGTAAGTTTAAATTATCAAGGATGTTAATGTGTGAACTTGTGTTGTTTCATAATCTGTTATTTTAGATGAGTTTCGCTTCAGTACAGTAATGACAAGTTCCAGAGACGCTGACCCACCAGTAGAGACACTCTCCCGCTTGATCCGGCCAGGTTTGTCTTCTGACCTGCAGGTCTACAACAGCTGGGAGAGTAATGAAGGGTCTGAGCCCCAGCTCACTCTGCCAGAAGTGGTGTTCACTTTCTCATCCCAGCCTCACTCACCCAAACGAGGGCAAGGCCATGGTGACCAGGAGAAGATGGAGATGGGAGATAATCAGGTTCAGAAGAAAAGTGGGAGGCGGTATGACGTCCAGCCTGAGGATGACTTTATTGGCAGTGAAAGTGATGAGGTATGTTTCCTGGAGGGAGAGATACAAAGGCACTGTGCATTTGAAATACATCTCATGTGTAATATATAGCACATTGTTCTGACACAAATAGCCATCAGCCTGAAAAAGATGACGACACATACCAGTTTGAAATACACAGCACATTTAAGACTATGATTTTTCCATTTTGTGTCTGTAACAATTTAATCTTAAG
Source organism: Rastrelliger brachysoma (assembly GCA_024605115.1). NCBI lineage: Eukaryota > Metazoa > Chordata > Actinopteri > Scombriformes > Scombridae > Rastrelliger > Rastrelliger brachysoma. Next base: position 2,618 of record JANJYP010044108.1, on the reverse strand, counting down.
AGCAATCTGATCTAATCTTTATTCATCAGCAAATATGAGCAGTTTGATTTGGTGCTATTAGAGTCAAATATTATATAGCACATTTCACAATGTTCAATATACTTCAACTTAAAAGGTCAATAGAGTTATTTATCATCAGATAACTTATTAATGGTTCTGAGAAAGAATAGCAAGTTTCTTTATGCTGAGCAGGAATATTAAACTTTGTTGAACTATGCGTATGAAGATGAATATCTTCAAAGAAATGCTAATTGCTTTTACTTATTTAAAACTTTATAATAAGTCTGACAATTCAAGCGATACACATGCAGATTTCAATTGTAGGCTGTATGTCTACATGGACAAGGGCCAAACGTTAGTGCAGAGAGAAAATTACGTTGTCCGCTGCCTAACAGAGCTTGGCCATTTTTTATTTGTTTTACTCCAGTGGCTTTCTATTGCTGAGCCCAGGGCACTTGGTGAGATGCATTCACAAGTATTTTAAAAACTCTTACAGTAAAAGGTTCGACATCACATGTAGTCAGGGCATATTGTGAAAATCTGTGTTCCTTACCAAATAATTTGTTCACCAATGTGTTTGTAAAAGTGACTAGTAACACATATTAAAAAACTTAAATCCAACTCCTGTGGCAAAATTCATGATAGCTGCTGAAAGTCAGGGTATCTAGAACCTTGTCGATGAAAAATTGAGAAATATAGAAAATGTTAACCTTTGCCTTAATTAGTTTGTAAAGGATCATCTTATTACAAACAAATAAATTTACAAGCAAATCGAGCTAATTGAGCCCACATATATTCATATACTAATAAATCCGAACTAAAACAAAGCAGATTTTATCATATTTATAATCGTGTATCAGTCTGTTCACTCACGCTGTGTCACTTTCATTATTGAATCCATTCCACTTGTTTACTGAGAGAAAACCTGAATCCGCTTCACGTTTTCTCTTATACTGGCGGTCTCTCACATGCCGTGTGTGTGTTTACGGTGCTACAGTTGGACTGATGCGGAGATACAGATGAGTCAAACATGTCTTAAACAAAATGTTCAGGACATTATTAAGTTACTGTAGGGAGGACTGGTCTGTTCCTGGTGACAGTCTCTTGGTTTGATCTTTAAAGAAGAGGAAAGTAAGTAATCACTCGTAGTAATCTGTTAACTTCAGCTAACTGCACCTGAGTCTCTTATGTACATGGGCTGACTAATAACAGCTGGCTGCCTCATTTATACTAGATCTAGATCTTAAAACTGACAGACTATACAGTCAATTGGATTTACATTCAGTATAATTTGTTCTAAACATGAAAGAATACTGCTCACTAAATAATGATCACTCCACCACCTCTCCTGACATCTAGGTGCATGAGAGTGAGTCAGAGACAAGTGCAGGATGCAGGGACAGTACAGAAACCCTTTAATGTGGTGAGTGATGAAAATGATAAGACAGTTTAGAATAATTTGTCAGTAGGAATATTGAATGACACAGCTGTGATATATGGATTAATCAATTTCTATGCATTAATCTTTTTAATATTTTCTAATATGTGATCTGGGGCCAAACATGAATGTGTATAATTCCTACCCATCATTTTTCTCACAGTACTGTCTGATAAAAGTGTCTAAACACTTGTTAAGAGGTTCCAGAATACAGGAAATTACATCTTCTCTGTTGAAACTTTTTTCAGGGAGGACCCCCAGACCACCCCATTATATTGTCCTAATCACATTTCAGATGCTAGAAAATGGGACTCCCCGAAAAGCCACTATGTAATTCGAACACAGTCACTGTCGGACAGTACTCCTGTATGCGCCCACTCAGAAGCTGCATTGAAATATATTATGACCAGTGTTGGGGGTAACGCGTTAGAGTACTCTGATGACTTTTTTGTGGTAACGTGTAACGTAACACGTTAGTTGTGCAAGTTGAGTAATCAGTAACACGTTATTCCATTAGTTTTTAAAACAAGTAATCCGCTACTTTAAGATTTTTCTGGCTAAGGGATTCTGCTTTTTGTCAAACAGTAACGTTGTAACGACTGTCGGACAAACGTTTTGAAGATCTTCTCCTGCGTTTTAATCACTACTTTGAAGAGTAGGCTAAATGTAAGTGGACAATCATAAAGTGAATGTAAGCTTGTGACACATTAATTCATATATGCTAATATTTGATTGTTTTATTTAAGTGCCATGCACCGCTCTTTTTTGCCCAGCCTAAACATTTAAATAGGCATACATTAAAGCAGGGGTCACCAACCCTGTTCCTGGAGAGCTACCGTCCTGCATGTTTTAGGTTTCTCCTGGCTCTAACACACCTGATATTAATCATTGACTCGTTATCAAACCCCTTGACAAGCTTAAGCTGCTTGGTAAAGAGTTCATTATTACAATCAGGTGTGTTGGAGCCAGGAGACACCTAAAACATGCAGGACGGTAGCTCTCCAGGAACAGGGTTGGTAACCCCTGCATTAAAGGGTGGCAGTGCAGTTGTATTTGTTTGTAGCCTACTATTATTAGGCCTATTTTGTTTACGGCAGCTGTTAAAATCCTGCTAGATCGCTCTAAATTGATGTGAATCCGCTAGCTACCTGTTTACCACTTTGTTTACTTCTACTTATGC
>JANJYP010044100.1:0-11114 GCA_024605115.1 Rastrelliger brachysoma | reverse complement strand
TATCATTCCCTAAATGTTTGGGAAGTAAAATACTAAGTATCGACACTCAAAATTATGAGCATAAAGACTGATTTGTGGACAGACAAATGAGTTCATTTACAGTCCCTTGTCTAATTTCATCATGGGGAACAGTAAGAGCAGCTGTTTTACAGCTGTTCAGCTGTTTATATTGTCAGTGCGACTGCATCAGCCAGTAAAAGCAGGAGACAAATGTCTGCGTGTGTAACTGTGAGAAATACGTGGGACGGTGATGATAATGATGATGGGAAAATAATTTTGAGGTTCAGAGGTGGGGCAAACGAATAAAACATGTCACTTTTGATAGGAAAACTTGATGTTATTATTCATGTGAAAACATGCTGTGTGTTTGTAATTTTGCAGTGTAACCCCTGATGGCAGCACACTAACCTTACTGAGGCTAAGTCCTGAGGATTCTGGAACATACACTTGTCTGGCTGTCAGCCCTGCTGGCCAGGAGAGCAAGATATATACTCTCTTTGTACTAGGTCAGTTTCAACATGTAATTGTGTGTCTGTGTTACTGACTTTTTTAATGATCAAAAGTAGGGCTGCAACTAATGTTTATTTCCATTTTTTACTATCCTACCATTTATTTTTTAGATGAATCATATAAAGTCCAAATACAAAGACATTCAGTTTACCATCATATATGACAAATAAAAGCATATTCACACATGAGAAGCTGAGAAGCTTTTTTAATTATTATTTTTTTATCAGAAAAATAACTGAACAACTATTAGAATATGAAAATAGTTTCTGATGAATTTTCTGTTGACTAATCAATTAATTACCGCATCTCTAGTCAAGTAAAGAGTTGACATGACATGAAGCAAGGGGAAAACATAAAGCATACAGTATGTCCAAGGCTGGCCTGACATAAACTGAGGACATTGAGATTAAATGGTCAGCATCATAGACCTCCAGGCTATCAGAACTCTGCAGTGCTGAGGTTGAGTGGTTTGATTTGCTTCCTCACAGTCCCACCATCCATCTCTGGTGAGACCAATGTCCCCAGGGAGGTCCAGGTCACACAGGACAGCACTGTCACTCTGGAGTGTCATGCAGCAGGAAACCCTCCACCACAAATTAGCTGGATGAAGAACGGACAAGCCTTGCTTCTCTCTCCACGTACACGCCTGCTTTCTGGCAACTCTGTGCTGAGGTCAGTCTAGAGTATATAGAAAGCTGACCATGATCATTCATAAAGATATGTTTTACCAGTGAGTCAATACTGTGTTTACCCTTTTCTTATGATTTAGGATTTCTCCTGTGCAGCTGTCTGATTCTGGAGTGTACACATGTGTGGCTCGCAGTAGAGCTGGTCTGGCTGAGCTCAAATATGATGTCCAAGTCCAAGGTATTATCATAACATACCAAATACTGTGTTTATAGCATAAATGTAATTCCTGATACCTGAGTAAGCCTGATAAACTGTTTTGTAGCTGATTCCACTCTCTTTAAACAAAATAAGAAATGCAAAAATTTCTAACAAATTAAAGTACTACCTAACATAACACGGGGCTTTGTTTAAAAGAATTTTGCTTCAGCTGATATGTAGCATTTTAGAAGGTTTCACAAAGATGTGTGTGTATGTGCTCTGTAGTGCCCCCCGGTGTGGATCATGTTGAACCAGTGGAGCCGGTTACAGTGGTCCAGGGGTCCTTAGTCACGTTAACCTGCGAGGCTCGTGGTGTACCTCCTCCAACATTGACTTGGATGAAGGATAATCAGCCGCTGTCACTTCACCGCAACCTGCTGCTGGATGGACAGGAGACGCGGCTGCAGCTGCCGGACGTAACACCTTCAGATGCTGGCCTCTATAGCTGTGTAGCAAGTAACCAGGCTGGAAGCAGCACAAAGAGTTTTAATCTCACCATTCTCGGTAATCCCAAAACTTTCTGTATTTACACACTGAAGTCATAGTATAAACTACTTGAACAATTAAGCCACTCTTTCTTTCTAATCCAGAGCCTCCAAAGATTTCCAGCTCCAGCTCGCCAGAGGAGCAGACCATAGCAGTGAACAGCCCTCTGGAGCTGGAGTGTTCTGCTGTGGGAGTCCCACCTCCCACTCTCAGCTGGCTTAAGGATGGTCGCCCCTTGGAACGAACTGACATCGTTCAAGAGGATGGACAATTTGTCAGGATTAGCAAAATACAGGTAAACTACAAACAAAATTACCAAACAAGAGTTTGGTAAATTTGTTTGTATAAGCATCCATACAGTAGCCGTAAGCCTGTGCTCTGTTCAGAATAAATAATGTTGAACCTTTCTGTGAAAAAATAAAATCCAAGTTTGATGCACCTCAAAAAGAAGAAAACTCAAAAGTATATCTTTATAAACAAAAAGGTAGATATAATTGACTTGTCTATACCAGACTGTTGAGTGCATTTTTGCTGTTAACTATAGACTATTAACTATTTTATATGAAATATAAAAACAAAAATTATATGACGTGAAGCTACATTCATTTATAATGTAACCTTCAATTCAGCATGGATCTAAAGTAAAAGATGCAACAAAAAAAGAGCATAAGAAGTGTTTAAACACCATCAATCATTTCATGCATGAAGCACTCAAGCTGATTAGTGTTGTCTCTTTAAAGGTTGAGGATGCAGGTCTGTACACCTGCTTGGCCAGCAGCCTAGCAGGAGAGGATGGAAAAAACCACTGGGTCCGAGTTCAAGGTGAAACAAGCTGTTCTTATATATTGTTCAAGAAGAAATATATTATATTCCCTGTCTCCTTTAACTTCCTCCTCCACTAGCACTAAAGGCCTGATGCATAAACTTCTGTGAACATTCAAAGTTAAAAATCTTTATACTTAAAAGTAAAAACAGATTTGGTCTGGTAATTGCATTTTCCAGCTGTCATGCATGCAGTATGACAGTGTAGATATAATGAGTTATATAGACTCTTGATGGATTCCACAGACATGTTTATTACACACTCTACGACATTCTTATGATCATTGTTTGGGCTATTACACTGTATAAATCTATTTCTTTGCATGATAATCACCATGTACTTTTTAATCACCTACTTGTTTGCATCATCTAATTATTTATGGTTGTGTTTCAGTCCCTCCAACCCTCGTTGGCTCTGGTAATGTGAGGACATTGACAGTGCCAGTTAATGGACACCTTACCCTAGAGTGCCTGGCTGATAGTGACCCCCCTCCTGATATAGAATGGTACAAGGATGAGGTCAAAATGCAGGTACAGGGACTGCCAAAAAAAAAAAAAGGGATGAAGGAAAAAGCCATCTCTATTGACAAACAGGCATTGTTTTTCTTCCTTCCATCTATCAGCTGGGTGGTCGTATTCAGCAACTGGCAGGAGGACAGTACCTGGAGATACAGGAAGTCAGGCCTGAGGACAGTGGCCAGTACAGCTGTGTGGTCACCAACATGGCTGGAAGCAACAGTCTCTTTTTCACAGTGGAGATTCTCTGTAAGTCAGCCTTTCGATACAGTATGATTATTGTTAAAAATAGTTCTACATATTTAACTTAAATGACAACATGGATGTACTCTTTTTGATTCTCTAGTACCACCGGCAATAAAGGAGAGTAGCTCTGTAGTGACAGCACACGTCGGCCAGGATGCTGTTTTACCCTGTGAAGTTGAGGGTGACATGTCTCCTACGATCATGTGGAGAAAAGACGGCTTCCCCATAAGTCCAGATAACAAGAAGTAGGTCCTACTTTTTGGGGTTTTGTTTTAACAAATCTAAAGGGCAACCTGTCCTTTTTTATTTTTACTTGTTCAAACACAGATGGGGCTACATAGTGTCACCAAAGTCTAACCACTCCACTCTAAATTCAGCATAATATGTATTTCTTTCAGGTATACCATGTTAGAAGGCTCCTTGCGTATACATGAAGTTCAGCTGAGCGATGCTGGCCGCTACTACTGCACCGTGTCTAACCAAGCTGGATCTGATCACAGAGGAATGGATCTTCGGGTGTTTGGTAAATATAGAAAAAGAACTTAAGTGTTTAAGAGATTTTTGTTTTTATTACCTGTAGTCTTTGTTATGTTTTTAGCTGAATTTGCTACGCTTAAACACAGAGATACAGTGACTGAAGTTACCATGTCGGAATCTGTTCTGTCTTCTATTAGTGGGTCCTTCAATTGGTCCAGGTTCATTCAATGTGACAGTGACCACAGGGATCAGAGCCGTGCTCAGCTGTGAGACTACAGGTATACCTCCACCTAAAGTATCCTGGAAAAGGAATGGGACCCCATTAGATATCAGCCAGCAGCCTGCTACATACAGGTAAAGACAGAGCTATATGGCTGGAGCTTCATTTAATACACAAGAAACATGCATCACAAATCACATAGCCATAAGAACTTAAACCTGAAACAGTCATGCTCTTCTGTCCAGGTTACTGACCTCTGGGTCACTCGTTCTTTTGTCCCCATCCACTGAGGATGAAGGTTACTTTGAGTGTACTGTCGTTAATGAAGTTGGAGAGGAGCGCAGGGTCATTGAGGTCAACCTACAAGGTATTGATTTTGAGATGTGTACATTGTACAAGCAGACTGGAGAAAATGATTTCAAATAATTAAATTGATGAATTCTCTCTTTGCTCTTGTAGTCCCGCCATCTATTGAAGATGATGTCACGACAATCACAGCTGTGAAAATGTCTCCGGTGGTGTTGCCTTGTCACGTACAAGGGCGCCCTCAGCCCACTGTCACATGGACAAAAGGCGGGGCCAAACTGGGCCCCAGAGGAGGAAGTTATCGTGTCCTTCCTACTGGTAAGTCTAAAAAGAACTGTCATGGTTTTGAAGAGGCCTTTCGTATCATCACACTTCATGGTCTACTGGAATAACAATGCCACAAGGCAATTCATCATGTGTGACAGTAAAAAATTTATGTTTCTACTTATGCAGGAGTGTTGGAGATAACTGCTGCTGTGCCAAGTCATGCTGGAAGGTATACTTGCTCAGCCCGAAACCCAGCTGGAGTGGCTCACAAACACATCTCTCTCACTGTGCAAGGTGGGTCCTCAATGGATGAGCTGCAAGTGACTGTTAATATTATCTGTCAGAAAACTTCTCGTAAAATATAACAGCACATAAAACAATGTTCTATTCTTCCATGAACTTAGAGCCCCCAGAGATCAGGCCAATGGCTGAGGAAGTACAAGTGGTGTTGCATCATGGGACCATTCTGCCTTGCGAGGTTCAAGGATTCCCGAGGCCATCCATCACCTGGCAAAGAGAGGGAGTTCCCATAGCAGCAGGTAACAATATATATAAATATTGTAAAAATATAATTAAATGGCATTGATTTTGATCCTCATGTGAATGTCACTTGTTTAACAGGTCACAGGCTGGCTGTGCTCTCAAATGGAGCCCTGAAGTTTTCTCGTGTTACACTGGGTGATGCTGGGACCTATCAGTGCCTGGCAAAAAATGAAGCTGGTGTGGCTGTGGGCAGAACCAAACTAGTCCTTCAAGGTAATATGGACTGTTGCTCTCTGGGGGTGGTTGTGGTTAGAGTTAAAGCACTGGCTGCAGCAGATTTAATCCATTAAACTGACATCTCTGCCGTTGATGAACACATTTGGAGAGATGCTCCATATTGCACCAGTTGCTCAACAATTGGCTGCTTGTGTTCAAATTGTGCGTCAAACTAATATTTGAACTAGTTTGGACGGATTCCTAATATTCATTTTTTTTTGACATGCATGACAATTTCTCCAGTTCCACCAGTGCTGAGTGTGCCTCGTGTGGAGTACACTGCTGTGCTGGGCCAGCCGGTCAGCCTGGAGTGTGTAGCTGATGGGCAGCCCCAACCTGAAGTTAATTGGCAAAAAGAGAGGAGGCCTCTAGCTGACAGTGCTCATATACATGTTTTTGCCAATGGAACTTTGGCAATTACATCCACCCAGCGCAGTGACGCAGGCCTGTACACTTGTACTGCCAAAAATCTTGCCGGCAGAGCCAGCCACGACATGAGACTGGTTATTCAAGGTAAGTAATGGTCCTTTAACAGTCTAACCCTTCTTTTTTAACTGACTATGACATTTCAATTTAAAATAATGGTGTTTTTGTCTTTTAGTTCCACCCATGATTCCTCCTTCGCAGACAGAACTATCAGTCATTCAAGGATTTCAAGCGTTGCTGCCCTGTGCTGCTCAGGGTTCACCAGAACCAAGAATATCATGGGAGAAAGATGGTGCCATCATACCCAACCTTCCAGGCAAATTCACTGTCCTGCGATCAGGAGAGCTGATCATCGAGAGGGCTGAGGTGAGTCTGAGTACAATTGGCATTATGAGCCACAATACCTGTGCAGGATTGGGTCTAAAAACAACTTCTAATTTCTTCACACAGCTGGGAGATGCTGGTGTGTTCACATGTGTGGCCATCAATGCAGCAGGCTCTGTGAGACAAGACATCAACCTGTCCATCAACATGAGGCCTGTCTTCAAGGAATTGCCAGGTGATCTCACTCTGAACAAAGGACAGAGCCTGACCTTGTCCTGCCACGCTCAGGGAACACCTTCTCCTGTCATCTCCTGGACTGTCAACAACAGTCCCTTCACAGGTATTACTCAGGACTTCATAGCACTTCAACGCTACCAAAATATCACAGTGCCAGTTTTAGTAAATTCATGTTTTGCAAGTCACATAAATATGAAATTGCAGTCAATTTTAGTTTTGTGATATTTTAAAAAAGTGAACCATGTGTATGTTTCACCATACACCCATGTTAATTCAGTTGGGATTAATTGATCAAATATGCTCCAGGTGCCACGGTAGATGATGCCGGCAGGAGCTCTGTCATCATTGAGAACATTACTATGACTGATGCAGGGACATACGTGTGTATAGCAGAAAACAGTGTGGGCTCCATCCGAGCACTCTCATTTGTCCGCATCAGAGGTGAGCTTCTTGTCGAGGTACCATAAATTGAACTTTCAACAGGTAGTGACATCAACTTGGTATTTGTCAATTTATAACTATGTTTTGTGTCTTCAGAGCCTCCAGTGTTGAAAGGTGAAGCCCACATGTCTCAGACAGTTGTCCAGGGTGGCTCTGCTGTGCTTGACTGTCCAGTCCATGGAGACCCCAGCCCAGTCCTCCGCTGGCTTCGAAATGGGAAACCAGTCCTCCGTTCTCTCCGGATGCAAACACTTCACAATGGATCCTTGGTCATTTACAGCATCTCTGTAAATACAAATTTCACTTTACCCCTTTATTTCCCTTGTGCTACATCAGTTACCCTCTCTCTCTAAACAAGCTTTGTTATACAAAGTCACTCAAGTTTGAATGATTTAGATACTTTGAGCACACTAATTACATCAACACATGCTTTTCGTCTTGGAGAACAATGCAGCAGTATTCAAGCAAATCAAGCTTCATCTGCAGTCCCCTTGGGTGGAGGAACAGTGTGTGACTGTCCTGCAGTGTCCTCCCTCCACCTAAATCAGATTGGAAGCGCTTCAGTCAGGGAGGCTAACAGCATTAGCAACAGAGGGAGGAGACAAACAGAGAGAGCTGAATGTTCCCAGACTCTGCTCTCCTTTCCTTAGCCCATAACCTTGTTATGTCTCTAACTGCTGCTGTAATTGCACAGCCTGCAGCTGAGACTTTCTCACAGACGGATGACTGCCCTTCCAACTGAGCGCTATAATGTGAAATTTCCTCTCTCTGGCTCAATAATATCTATTATGACATAGAATTCAATGAGATAAACTCTGGGCTGCCCAGTGGAAAATGTCTTTTTTTCCTCAACTATAATGTCAACTTTTTTTATAGAAACTATGTGTGATCTAAGACACAGATTTGACCCGAAGGTCTGCGGCAATCTCAGAGGATAAGTGTTCCACAGAGTGCCAATTAAACCAACCTCTCCTCCTCTAACTGTTTGATCTTCAGGCTACAGATGAAGGGCAGTACCAGTGTGTGGCTGAAAGTGAGGCTGGAACAGCTGAGAGGACCATTTCTCTCAAGGTTCAGAGTGAGTCCTGTTTTTATAATTACACATGTAGTCATAAAATTAAATTAACATGTTAGTAACACACTGTACCTCCCACACAGCCTGGCTTCCCTTTGTAAGAACTTTTTTAAAATATCTCATTTTTCTCTCATTTGATACAAATGTTCTCCTCTTCTTCCTCCCTCAGAGAATACATTATCATAAGGTCACCAGGGCTGTCTTGGTTAAACATAAAATATTTCTGCAAATTACTAAGAACTAATACTCACCCACAATTTGTTCCTCTGTGACTCAGTCAATGGCGGCTACTCTAACTGGGAGGAGTGGGGCCCCTGTAGCAGCACATGCGGACAAGGCTTCCAAGAACGGATCAGACTTTGCAACAACCCGGAACCACTCAATGGCGGCCGATTATGCAGCGGCCCTAGTACCGATTCCAGGAAATGCCAAACCGGCCTCTGTCCAGGTAAGACCCACCTCCACATTTAATATTCTTGATCTGATTTGAAAAGGACATTTTCCATAAATACAATGCAAGCTCATTGATATGCAAAGGGATACAGTGTTTCATTTAAATGCATCAACTCATCATTTTCTGCCTCTGTGTTATTGTTGAAAGGTGAAACCCCTCGCAAGACTAGAGGCAGCCTGATAGGAATGGTGAATGAGCGAGAGTTTGGAGTGTCCTTCCTAGAGGCCAACATTACAGATAATATGGAAGATGGCAGCAGCACAATGCAGGCCCGTTTGGACAACATCCCTCCCAGTGTGGGTGAGTGGTCACATTATATCACTGATGTTTTATTTGCCTTTATTATTTACTACCAAGCCACCAAACCCTATAAGTGATAACAGTGAATTCTGTTTTTTTTTTCATTTCTTCTATGAATTTTTTTTTGTGGAATCCAGTTTTAATCTTATAACCCACATACACTATATTTCTATTGTGCTGTAATATTTCCAGAGCTTATATTGATGCTGTTTTGTTGTAGGTCCGCTACTCCGGGTGCTGGTATCTGTGTTTGCTCCAATCTACTGGACCACTGTGCTGCAGAACGGAGCAACCAAAAATGGCTACTCCTTCACTCAGGGACAGTTCAGACAAGAGTCTCAGCTGGAGTTTGAGACTGGTAAGATCAGTTTTTACACATGTGCATATCAATCATTTGTAAATTTTTTTTTTTCTTTTATGGCCATGGAGATTTTAAGAAAGTGATAGAGGTCTGTTGTTCATCTGTTATGGGTTTAAAATACTAATATTATGTGAATGATAATAAAAGTGAAAAGAAAGAGACAGGGTTTAGTTTTGAGGTTTGAATCTGCGACTTTCACTGTTTTGTAGTTTTCAAAACAACCAGCAGATGGGGTGCTGCTCACAACTTCTGACTGTGCTTGTAGATGAGTGATGGTCTTACCTTTTCTAATCTCTTCAACCAGGGGAGATTCTTCGTTTGACCCACGTTGCCAGAGGTGTGGATTCTGAGGGAGTTTTACTAATTGACATCGTAATTAACGGATTTGTCCCTCCTTCATTATCAACTTCTCATCTGAGCCTCCAGGTGTGTTCACTGCTGCAGTCGCAATGTGAATTTAAAAGGCTTCAAACTAATCTCATCAGAGTATATGCGGCTGATGCAATTTAACTCTCCTTCGGTTTCCCTCTGACCCGATTTGTTATGTATCCTGCAGGAGTTTGACGAGTCATATGTGCAGACAGGCCAAGGGCAGCTGTACTCATGGTCATCTCAGACCCACCAGAGAGGAGGAAACCCCATGGTGCTGCGCTGTAACCACACCATTATTTACGAGGGCCAGGAGGAGCGCCAGGGCCCCGTGCTCCAGCTGCTGAAGGTCTCCGGGATGAACAGTGTCTACAACATGTTTACTCTCACTTTGGATTTCCATATCACAGCCAACCTTCTTATTCCAGGTCTCTACAAATAATAAATCAGATAAACGAGCGACACCATATACTGGATCTGAATATTGAAAAATATAAAAACACTGACTGAACTTTTCTGTCTGCAGACGGTAATGGAGAGACGTGCCCTAAAGGTTTTGTTCTCGACACGGCCTCCTATTGTGCTGGTATGCTGCTTTCCCTTTTTTTTCTGTCTCATTTATCTTCTGGTAACATATATCTTTGAGAGCAGGTGTCACCGCACCAAGTTTCCTATTGTGATTAAATGTGTTATTATTAGACGAAGATGAGTGTGCGCTGCAGTCTCCATGCTCTCACTCCTGTAACAACATCATGGGAGGATTTTCCTGTACCTGTCCCTCTGGCTTCACCATCTCTTCAGAGACCAACACATGCCAAGGTGAGACAAAAAAAAAATACCCGCTGGAATTTTTGTGATTAATTACCAGACAATTTTGTTCATGTCCCAATGGAAAATATTAAGTAAAGCAGTACTATAAACTGAATCTGTCTTTCAGCCTATATCTTTGTTCCCCTGTGGTAATCCTCAGCATTTGGCCTCACAACTCCATTTTTAATGTCATGCAGATATTGATGAGTGTGCCCAGGGCTCCCACATGTGTCACTACAACCAGCAGTGCGTCAACACAGTAGGCACATATCGCTGCCAGGCCAAGTGTGGACCGGGATTTAAGCCCAGCATCACAGGGACCAGCTGTGAAGGCAAGTCACTGTTAACCAAATGTTACATTTGCTTTTAAACATTTGGTTATTTTGTTGTGTGCTTTTCTTTTTCATGTTGAATCTAATAATAATGCTAATCATTGAATATAAATTTAATTTCTTATTATATGCATAAACTGGATGTTCATGATAAAGAAATCATGATGAAACTAGATGTGTCAAATTACATGTTTCAGATGTGGATGAGTGCCAAGAGTCTGCTCTCTCCCCCTGTCAGCATCAGTGTCTCAACACTCTGGGCTCGTTCCGCTGTATCTGTCACCCTGGATACCAGCTGTCAGGACACCGCTGCATCGGTCAGTCAGCTACTACAGTGGGACTTCCATATGCTCTAAAGAGCCTACAAATTTTCAAATCAAGACTCGTTAGATTCAGGAAACTGCTTGATACTGAATAGCTGTTTTCCATTACGCATTAGCCAATATGAAAACACCTGAATACAAATTCAGCCAGGGGATAAGTGACAA
>JANJYP010044084.1:0-17305 GCA_024605115.1 Rastrelliger brachysoma | reverse complement strand
GCTTCCACCCCCATCCAAATACATTGACAACAAATGCACACTTTTTTTTTTCTCTCAACATCTTTCCTTAGATATATTGTCCTCACTACTTTGGATGATACAGACCTCACTATCATCACTTTTCATTAAAATTAATTTCTACCCTTTAAAATCTCACAGTGAAGCTTATGTATAACAGAGCAATAGGGACCGTTTCTGGAAGCACCGAATTGAAGTCTCCCCTTTTTGCTTATCATTGTTTCACATGGATGTTTGAGCCTTGCAATGAAAGTGATTTATGTGCATGAGTGTTATGAATCTACTGTTCACTTGACTACTTTCACTGAGTTCACTGAACTCATATTAAACCTGTGTTTTAGGCATGTCCAGACAAGTGTGATGTTGTGACAACACAATTAGTTTATGAGCCAGTCATGGTTTAATTTGCATATAACACAAGTATGTGAAACCTCCAGAATGGACTTTACATTCTGTAATTACACTTCACTTGCTTTCACAATCGTAAGGGAGACATGTATCATGCATGCCATCCAGCATTAGTCTTTTCATGATTTTATCTAAATCAGTAACAGCCTCGCTGTTTATTGTTTCACTATCCTGATGTGGTATTAGAGCAGTAATAAGTTGCTGTGAATTCAAGCCTAACAATTCTTACTGCAGCTGGTTCACATCAAAACACAGAATGCATTTTCAAAATGCGTCTAGAAAACAACGGTTGCTATCAGCATTTTTTCATTAAAGGATCATTTAGAAGTTTTGCAGTGGAGTAATGAAACAAGGAGCAGCTACAGTTAGCTGGTGGTTAAACATTTGCAGACTGACTGTCTGAGCTAATTGGTCTCTGACTCTTTGAGCACCCAAATTTTAAAATTTAATAATGCCAAGTCCCCCACAGTGTTCACGGGGGAGGAAACTATTGGTATAGACCAAAAAAGCTGTGAATATGTTGTTTAAACTGTAAAGTCTGCAGTTTTTTGAACATGAAAGTGAGCTTCACTGGCAAAATCCACAACTCCCGCCTTGGTTTCTACCAAGAGGGCCGAATAGAAGGTTCTTGTAAAGTTACTGCGTTCTGGATGTGACATAATCATTACAACCATTTTGACCAAGGTGCAGCAANTTCTACCAAGAGGGCCGAATAGAAGGTTCTTGTAAAGTTACTACGTTCTGGATGTGACATAATCATTACAACCATTTTGACCAAGGTGCAGCAAAAGCAAAACAAGAACAACATAGATTATCAGCATGGAAGGAGCTGTGATGGTTGCTGGGTTTCTGGCATGTCTATTTGTTTGCATGGTGGGGCAAGCCATGAATGTCTGCTGATTTTTTAAAACTCAGACTCAGTTGCTATTAGTACAAAGTAGATGCAGCAGAGTCCCTCCCATGTCAAAATGCAAGCAGCTGGATTATAAGACACAAACAAATCAACCACACAGTTTCATTTCAAATCTACCAAAGAAGCTATTTTGAAACAGTGACGTGACGTCAGTGCTAGGCCTACTGCGTCCACACACACCACAGTGTTGCCAAGTTGGCGACTTTCTTGCTAAATCTGGCGACTTTCCAACCCCTCTTTAGCGACTTTCTGCACAGAAGCAACTAGCGACAAATTACCAACTGTTTCTGGAGAGTTTTTTGATATTTTGGAGACTGACACAAAAGCTGTCACTGCAGTTTACTGTCCTCAACGATCATCAGGTGCTGCCGGAGCCTCTTCCATCCCAAAGCACTTGCAGGTGGACAGGTTCACTTCACNATATTTTGGAGACTGACACAAAAGCTGTCACTGCAGTTTACTGTCCTCAACGATCATCAGGTGTAACCGGAGCCTCTTCCATCCCAAAGCACTTGCAGGTGGACAGGTTCACTTCATAGCAGCCTCACAGCCGTCCAAGCTGCAGTCAGAGCAGACAGGTATGGAAGCCCATTCCCAACAATCAAAAAAGAGATAATTTAGCTTAGATGAAAAAAAAAAAATCCCCATGGCAAATCATAATTATGAGATCAAAAGGTCAAATTTTAAGATAGAAAGTTATAAAATCATGATAAAAAGTCAAAATTATGAGATCAAAAACTTGAAATTCTTTTCATCATTTTTTCATAGTATCCTCAGTAAAAAGCCCCCACAGCTCCTCCAGAAAAATATCTCTGGGGCCGCCACTGCATCAGTTAAAGGGCTAACATGCAATACACTTGTTTTCCAATACTTGTAAGGAACCTCACTAACATGATGTGCTTTCTGGCCCTTTATATCACAATTAATACAAAGAAATGTATAAATGCATAACTTCAACTCTTACCCTCATCTACTTCTCGCCACCAAATCATGACTCTCTATTAGGCCTTTCAAACAGAGAGGACCAGTCACAATATCCCAGCAATGCAGAACTGTCCTCACTTTACTATGGTTTCGAACTAAAAGTGGTCCTCAAAAAGATAGCATCACATGCATGCACACATACCAAACACACAGATAAAAGACAAGCACTGCCACAATTGTGCTTTATTGCTGTACAGGTACAGTACTTATAAAACATTGGGAACATAATTATGAAATATCACATACAATCTTTTTTTCTTTCCACAAACACAGATGTATGCAGGTTAAAATATACTGTATGTCATGTACAAAAGAAAGAATACAATAAAAAAAACAACAACACTATGAAAGGCAGTGAGATACCCCTGTTTAGGTGCTAAAATATTGTGTCTTCGGACAACTATACATGGACTGGGGACAATAAAATGGCCATTCTGCACTGGCTTTAGCACCAGAGAGCTGATCTCAGAGCAGAGGATTTATAGATTCCTGATTAACAACAATACTGGCAGTAATGTGGCTGCCACAGTTTGGTATGCTTACACAGACTGAGCTAGGTCATCAGGGATTGGATATGAGGCCGCTGACAAGTGCGGTCCAGTTAAAGGGTGGATGTGGATGGATGACGAACGTCTAGATGGAAGACAAGGGACAGTGCAGTGATTCACAGTGCAGTGGGAAGCAGTCCTTCACATTTGATAGTCTTTTTTTATATTTCCAGCATGAGCACGTCATAAAAGGCCAGGCCCAAAATGTGGTCATGCAAGGTAAATAGCACTGATACACTTTAAAAAAAACAAATATGACCTCATTTCATGATCTCAGTAAACATGGTTATACACAAAACTGTAGCAATGCACCTAACATTTTCATAACTAAGGACCAATACAGAGGTTATAAACTCTTTCATTGGCATTGGCAAGGTTGACTAGCTTGATCTTGGTTCCTGTCTACTTTGTTCAATCCTCATGTGACTGAGCTGAATCGCACCATGATAAAAATATTTCATACAGTAATGCACTGCGCAGAAGCGCTACTCATGCAACCGCAAACACAGCACACAAGGTGTGAATCATGGAGCAAATCAATACCTTATCAGGAATGCTGCATGGTTATTAACTTGCTTTTAAAAAAACTGTATACATAAATTCTGAAGACAATAATCACATTAAGCAGTTAGGTACACTCTTAAGATACGGGTGCATGTTCCAGTAATAAGATACACAGGATTTCCTTCGATATGCACAGGCAGTCAAATAAAATTTGCATTTATACATTCAGCCAGTCGAAAATGCAGCTCAGCTGATTCGCCATATATGTTGTGAATATCAGTGGTCTCTTCTAATTCCTCTTGAATATTAGTGCACTTTCATGCACCAACAGCAGCTGAGATCGATTCTGTGATGGTGCTGCTAATTCGTAAGGCTGAATCAATTGGACACATTGTGGGTGATCAGTGGGAATGAGAAATCAATTAGAGCTATTGATACTTTGTGGCTCTAACCATTCAAACTGATCCTTGAAGATCAAACTGCTTGTCGAGACACACCCAGCCCATTACAGAAGTCAACACAACACCACATAAATATTGTGCAATAAAACATCCAGATACAATGAAAACATCTGCCTTGCATCGTAGGAACGGAACAACGGGTCAAGAGGGGGAAAACAAATAATATTAAATAGAGTATAAAGAATTTCATAGCGATAGACAATCATTCTGAAAAAAAGATATTCACATTTTAAAATAAACCTCTTCTTTTTACCTTAGTCATTGCATCTGACCCAAGACATTCTTAAATCTCATTTTCACCATCATAGACAGTATTATCTCTTTTTTCATCTTTCAGTTCATTTTCTGTGCTTTCCTGCTATAGTAAAAGCTAGAACATATGACACTGGTCACTATTTACAGAGTGGTTACTATGGAAACACCCGTAGAGCCGGTTTGATCCATTAGGAAGTCAGGGGAAGGGGGAAAGAGGGTCTGTTTGTTAGGGTCAAGTAGGCAAAGGAGATGAAGGGAGGAGAGCTGACACAGAGGGTAATAGGCGCATGTTGGGACACACCCATAGTTGAGGAATCTGTACAAACATCGAGTTCATCTGTGCGTGAGTTCCTGAGCTCTGCACAGTCTCCTGAAGAACACTGAACATATCTGAAACTGTCAGCTGTTGATGAGACACAATGAGAGTTAAGTTGCAACTTTTCAAGTGTACACTGTTGTTGTTTTTCCACTTTTCAACATGTTCTTTTGATTTATTTAGAAACAGTCTGTAAAATCATCAGTGAACCAAAGGAAAAGCTAAGATGTGGTCATTTGTGTGTCATTTTTGCAGTCTGTACATACTGTATATGACAATATGGGAACTACTGTACACTTAAACACGTTTGTATAATTATACTCGTTCGTTCAGAAATATCTGTCACAAGTTGTGTTACTTTGGCACAGAGTTTCATGTTCACAACATGAACTATATACCTGTCAGCTAAAGCTTTGATTGTGTAGCTTTATTTTTATACCATTTTAGTTGAATCCCTTTTTCATAGTAAAGGTAAATGCAGAAGTTTGTATTTGGCCAGAGGTTTTTTTTCTCCTCAAGGCTGGTGGTAACAATGGGGAAGGAAAGTGCACCAAGGGATATTACTGAGGTTACCCTGACCCCTGGTCGCTCATTGCCAGGGCTGCAGTAGCACTTAAAAGCCCCGATGTGAGGGGCTAATTGAAGAGCTGTGTACCTGAAAAGGACCCATGTCTAAGCCAGTTCATTGGTGCTAAAAACTGGAGGCGTCAAAAGGCATTGGTTGACTTGTAAACTTCAGCGAGGTCCAAAACTTGGGGAGCAGGAGGGCGGGGGGGGAGGGTTCACACACAAGTATCCATGGATGGGAACATATCACAGGACAGCACATCAAGTTTGATCAGCACCATATTTTGGGGCGGGGCTCCTTTGTGTGCAACAGTACATCATGATCAGCTAGCATTACATCTGGCTACCATGAGAATACAACTACTCTTTCCCTCCATCCTGCAATTATACACTTTATATCTGTGTAAACTAAAAATAAATAATAATAATAATAATAATAATAATAATAATAATAATAATAATAATAATAATGATGATGTGATTTGTGTAATCACTGTCTGTTAATAAAATATTTAATCACAGGAATCACACACTAATTTTTCATGGCTGACGCTTATTAGCGTCTCATAGTGCTGAGCTTCTTTTATACAGGTTGGATTGGGGCATCCTCCACAGTCAAGTTCAAACATAGAGAGGCAGTACCATCAGCCCAGGGACTAGGCCCACGCTTTGGGGCTTCATACTTTGGCCTAGCCCCTGGGCTTTGAGGTTACTTGGTCCACATTAACAAAAAAAAAAAAAAAAAGAGCATGTGCGCCTGAGGAAAAAGAGAGGGAGGAACCAATACATGTGCCCGTACTACACATTCATTATGGAGAGGCCTTCCTGTTGGTCCAGAGCAGCGCAGGGGTCAGGGGTGGAGACTGAGGTGGATGCCGCTTCCAGTTTCCCCGCCCCTCACACTGTGCTTGCCGCCATCGCAGAAGCTCCCTCAGTGCGGTGCCCTTATCCCCGTTGGACAGACATAGCCTCTGGAACACCTGAGACAGAGGTGGAGGGTAAACCAAGAGAAAAAAATGAGAGGCAAGATTAGAGTGTGTTTACATTGAAATCATATCACTGATGACTTTCTCCTGGAAGAATCAACATATAGATGGCAGCTGAAATGGCCAGGCTTGTGTAGGTGGAGTGCAAATGACAAGCAGGATTCTATGAAACAAGACAAAAAAAATAACTGAAATAAACAAAACAAAAAAGATATTCTGATCAAGTCACCATTAGAGATTATCCCCTACAGAGCAAGAAAAATAGGACAGTTTTTTCTGATCTGTCATCTTGAACGAGGCAGTGATCACTGGGCTTCTCTACTCAATTTTTCTATGACTTACTCTAATAAACAATGCAGAGATGAATCTGGGGTTGGCACTGAGGCATCTCATGAGGCAGTTGATATAGCAAGAGGCAGAGGGGGGTATCCTTTCTCTAACAGCTTTAACAGCCACTCATTTACATATTCTGTGTCTGGATCCTGCGTATATGACCTCAAAGAAGATCGTGTAAATGACAGTAGGAACCCAGCAGTGAGGAGCTTAAGTGTTTCTTCTATTTCATCACAGATCGAATAGCACAAGTGCACACGCACGCCCTGTATGGAGCACATCATCATTCATCTGCTAGTCAATACCCAGGCAAATCAATCGGACAGGAATTCCAATCTCCTTCAGTAATGCAAGCAACATGACTGAACTCAAATGATCCATACCAGATTAGGACATGGAGGTTATAATGGTGGCAGTTGATGGGCTGTTAAAGGGCAAAAAAAGTGTTCCCTTTTGCTTCAAGATGAGATTTAAAGGATAAGACATGCATTACTCTACTGTATAATTTTCTTACCGTCAACTAATACCTAAAACAAATACCAAAGGCTGCAATGTTTCTCTCAGTACTTTCCAAGTAAGGTTCCATCCAAATGCAGCACAATTTTTAACCAAATTTCCAGTTACAGTAATTGGCAAAGAATACTAAAATGCATTTCCACCCACTAATTTTATGCGAATATCAGGATTTGGGCTCATCAAAAATAAACAGCTATTGCTGATAACACATATTTCCTTTTTTGTATTTCCAGTGTGCTTGTTAAGATTCTTTTATATGCCAAATGAAAATGTGCAAAAAAGTATGTGGATGAAAATGCACTTTGTGGCATTCAGCCCCAAGCTCAAAGGGATCAAAAATATATTTTCATTTCTCAAATCAGCCAGGCAAAGGAAATACATGGATAATTTGTTGGGTAGACATTTGATGTGTTCCAGAGGGTTTCAGCACCAGGACAATATGACACATATACTTTCAGCCTTACCCATTAATATCCTCCTAAATGCAGTTTAATTTTTTTTAAATTACATTTGTAATAATTGTTAAAAAAGTCCTGTGTCACTTCTCATGCATGTGTTTTTGTGACAAAAGATAGTTTGGAGACCAGACAGACACGTCGGGGTTGCTCTTGGTGAAAGAAGTTGTAATGTGTGACTTCCTGTTGCCTATTAGTCATGTACTATGCAAACCACGACTTTAAGATTACAGTTGTTAAAATGCTGCCCTACATGCTCCACTATTTTTTCATCAATTTTGGAGTACAACCAGGGAGCTAAATTGATCTTTTCCAGCTTGGTTTTGTAGAGACCTCTACCCACAGAAAAACAGATAAATGTCACATACATATCAAAGCAACATCTTTTGCCAGGCACACACTACATGACTTACTGCTATACTGTTCACACTAAACAACTTTCAGTCTTATGAGCAGAAATCTTGAAGACTTATATGTACTGTAACAGGTGGTCCCACATTACAAGATTTTTCACAAGGAGGAAACCTGACATGTCTGTTTGGCCTCCAGACTTTTATCACAAAAACACACATGTGAGAAATGACATAGGAAATAACCATGTGTGAGACAGGATTTTTTTTCTTTCAAAAGGCATTGCCAAAGTTCAATTAAATTTTCCTCTATTTCTTGGGTCCGAGCAGGCCGTGGAACTTTTCTTGTAGCCATGTTGATGTTGCCATGTTACCGGTGTTGACTCTTAGATCATGTTTCCCCAAACCTGTGTCTTGGTTTCTCACTGACTGTAGCTTGTCTAGATATTTAGCCTGTTTGATATCTTGATTTTGAAGTCTTCTTGCAAGTATGTTAACACTTGAACATTACACTGCTGAACATCTATTTAAACGCCATGGGCATGGGTAATATGATGCTTTACCCTCTGCTTTTTCTGCAAGGTTTTGGAGCCTGGCTGCAGGAATTTGCTGTCAATTCAGCCTGAAGTACATTAATGCAGTCAGCGATTGATGTAGGGTGATAAGGCTTGCATAGCTCAAACTATGTGTTCCAACTCATCCCAAGGGTGAGGTCAGGACTCTGTGTATTCAAGTTCTTCCACTCCACATTTTGAAAAACATTTTTTTATGGGTCACACACAACATGAGGAATTCTCATGTTGAAACAGAAGCAGCTTCCCCAACCTGTCGCCTCAAAGCACACTTACTGAGAATAGAGGTAGTGAGGTGTTTTTACAGGGGAGAGAAACACCCTGCACTCCTTGGCTACAAATGGAAAAGATGACATTGGCCATAAGCAGCAACTCTTCAAACCAGGTCCAATACAAATCAGTGGGTGATGTCACCTAACTACATCCATCTTACTGTCTAAGATCTTGCCATTGTGTTGAGGATTGAACCACTGACACTTGATTAATGGACAACCCGCTCTATCTGCTGAACCAAATTTCATATAGGAGCCTACATAAAACATTTTCAGATTGCGGCACTGGATGGGAGAAATCAGAAAACATACATGACATTTTTCAGTATGTGTTGGATTGGGCCCAGTACAGCATGCAGTTATTTGGTACTGGAATTTGCTTGCTTTTTGCAGAGAAGTTCAAAGGTTATTGTCACATTCTGTGGCCTTAGGACATCCACTCAATAAGTGACAGCTGGGGATAACCAGTAGTCATCCTGAATTATCATATTATTACCATAACATTACCAATCCGGTTTGGATACTGGCTCCCTCCCTACACCCTTGTGGATAAGGGTGTGGTTTACATTTGGGTGGGGGAGGGGTTTAAGGAAGGCTTTGTGTGCATCACATAGACGCTGAGCAAATAAACAATGTATCAATATAATAGATGCAACAGTTTCCATCATTTGCACAAATGCTCACGGGAAAAAAATCAATACATGTTCCTTATTATTTACAAAGCAGCTAAAAACCAGCTTCTAAATGCTGAGTGTTGAAGAATCACTATTTCACACAACAACTGAATTGAAAGCAACTGGACTTAGATTTGTCTTTAAGACATTTANTCATTTGCACAAATGCTCACGGGAAAAAAATCAATACATGTTTCTTATTATTTACAAAGCAGCTAAAAACCAGCTTCTAAATGTTGAGTGTTGAAGAATCACTATTTCACACAACAACTGAATTGAAAGCAACTGGACTTAGATTTGTCTTTAAGACATTTCGCCTCTAATCCAAGCAGCTTCATCAGTTCGTAGCTTCGGTGTGACTAGTCCCCACTAGTCTGGACTGACTGGACTAGGCAGACTAGTCACACCGAAGCTACGAACAGGAGTGTCAAACTGATTCCAGAAAGGGCCATGTGGCTGCAGGTTTTCATTGCAACCAAGCAGGAACACATCAGGTTCCACTCATTTAATCAGATGAACTCTCACACCCCTGGTTTAGGTGATGGAGGGATTTCAGAGAAACTAGCATCATACCTTTAACCTCAGCACACACAGGGGATTCATGCTAAGACACAAGACTCACTGTTTAACGTTTTCCACCTGTAAATGTTGTTATTCTGAGAAACAAACATGTGGCACAGTCCTTCTCTCATTTTGAATGCCATCACTGCCTAGACCTTGAAGTGATAAACAAAGAATAATAATCGTGGTGCCATCAAATAATTCAGCAGTCGGTCTACTCTTTGTATAATGAGTCTAAACTGCGGCTGACTAGTAACTACAGATACCAAAACAAGCCAGCTCATTCATTCCTAACCAAATTATTTGTCCCTCTCGTCTCCCTTCGTCCTTTCCTTTTCTTTTATCTCATTAGATCTTTTGATCCTACATAAACACATCTGGAATGCAGCTAATTGAAAGGCATTCTGGGTCACAGAGTTGCCCCGATCTCTTGAAGGAACTCATGGAAATGAACCTATTCCAGACAACACACCAGATTAGTGAGGTACAGAACCAAGATAAATGTGTCCCTCTTTCCATTTTTCAGTGGTAACAGAGAGTATACAGAGCTTCTCTCTCTTTCTCACATTCTCACTGATCAACTCTTACTTAGAGATAATTACTGTAGGCACAACTGAATGAAGATTTTAAAGGTTAAACAACTTTTAGATATTAAATCTAATCTGAAAAAGGTTTTAGAAGGGGATTACATGATGGCTTCAGCAACGCATCATTAAAAACGGTACTTCAAAAGGTTAAAAGATCCCAAGTTCAACAGCAGTAAAACCAAAGTATATCTGTTGGGATTGGTATATTTTCTCACACTGGAATTGGTAAGAATATTGCCCAAAGAAAGCAGAATGCTAACTGCCCACTACAAGATGCACTTAATTCTTGTATTTTTACGGCACAACCTTGAAACCTTCCCTTTAAGATTTTGACTGCTGCTTTAAGTTAATGCACATTTTTTTAAACAATTAAAGGGGAGAAATCTGGTCTCTTTAAAAACAATTCAATGTTTTTTAAAAAAGCACAGAAAAGAGGTGATAACAAAATCAGTCATACACATTACAAATATATCTGATATAACTGATATAATTTTGATCTGTCTCAACAACTAAAAATTCTTAACTAATAAAATAATGATAATGTGGAGGTAAACTGACTGTGCTGAAATGAACCGAAGAGCTGCACTTTTCTAACAGAAACAAGGGCGAATGTACAAGTAGAAAAGCAGAAGCGTCACTGATTCTAGGATCAGATGTTTTTCCCAAGGAGACAGATAGCTAATCTGATTCCAGACCGCTGTTAAAGAACAGAAAGCACATTAAATATAGGGAACACATAAAGCTGAGATGATGTCCTGCAAAAGCAGTGGTTTTCATGTGTTTTTCAAGGATCCACATTTTCACAACTTTAATCTCTGGATCAAGACTACCAATAATTTTGATCAAAATATTTTTCTGCCATAAATACACTTGAATCCATTACAACTTTAACTAATTAAAAGATGACCACAGCCCTCATTTGCGAAGAAGGAGCAAGCCTTTAAAGTCTACAGCAGGGAAGCCTTCCATACTCCAAAATAAGACTTTGGGGAGGAGTATTAGTCTTGCTATAAAATTAGACAAAACTTGCAACTAATGAAAAAAAAAAACAATAAAACAAAACAAAATAAGGGTCACTACTGGCATGATCCTGCACGAGGTCTATGAAAAACACTGCTATTAAAGGGTGGAGAGCAGCGAGGCATGACATACACTCACCACATCCCTATATGTGGACAGGGCTCCCAGTGAGCCCCCCTGCCCCCCTCGTTGTTTTAGAGGGCGGCCCCTGCACCAAACGGAGAAAAGTTGAGATGACCCCTCTGCAAGATAAAGGAGGGAATGAGAGCAACAGCCAAACTCATTAGAATCAAAGGGAGAGAGAGAAACAGACACATTCGAGTAAAAGAGAACAGCCCATTTGTTCACACTGAGAAAAATCTTGAAAAACTGGACTATTACATTAGCACCAAGAATGTGCTTCAAATCTGTTTAAAGATTCACACAGCCTCAAAACGGGTGTACTGGCACACAGAAACGCTCCAAAGAAGTATGCAATTGTTGATACAACATTTAGCCAACCTGAGGATTGTGAAGTGGGTGCAAAGCACTTCCTTTGTGGAAGTATCTTTTAGATGGTAGGTCTTAAGCTGCTCTGACAACAGTGCCTCACAGTATGCTTTGCCCAATTTTGGGCTCAATCACTCACTGATAGAGTCTGTGATGAATAGGGTATTGTTTAAGAATTTTCAATACTAGTAANGGTAGGTCTTAAGCTGCTCTGACAACAGTGCCTCACAGTATGTTTTGCCCAATTTTGGGCTCAATCACTCACTGATAAGAGTCTGTGATGAATAGGGCTGCGTATTGTTTAAGAATTTTCAATACTAGTACTGATACTAGTACTCTTAAAACGATACCAGTTGAGTACTTCTTTTGATACTTTTTTTCAACTTATTCAATATTAATAATTTGACGAGAAAAAAATCAGTTGTGATTTTTTTTTTTTTTGATCCGGGTACAAAAAAAATTGATTGCAGGTATTGTTTGACAGGCACAGTTTCAATTCTACTTGGTATTGGGGTGTTTCAATCAAACCAATAACAGCCCTAGTGATGAATCTGATTCACTTTCAGTGTGGTGAAACTTTCTTTTGAATGCAAACACTAATAGCTGTATCCATTAAGACATGATGCAGTGAAACAATAACAACAGAACATTGAGGAGAGTATTAACAATGTGGACTCCATTGTGTAAGACTTTTATTATAAAATTGTTTCCAGATTAAATCAGTATAGGGCTGGAACATGTGTAACATCTGTAGATCAATTATTTTTCTGGCAGCTGATGTCCTGAATAAATATATTTTCTTGTTTTCAGTTCCCTGTTCAGCCTGCATAATCTTCCTAAAAGCATGAAAGGGAGAAACTGTGTGTGTGTGTGTGTGTGTATGTCTGAGAGAGAGAGAGAGAGAGAGAGAGAGAGAGAGAGAGAGAGAGAGAGAGAGAGAGAGAGAGAGAGAGAGAGAGAGTGTGTATGTGTGTGTGATAAAGAGAGGGTTGAGACAGAAATAGTGAAGATGTTATTTGTAATTTATCTTTTCTGTGCCAGAGAATATTTGGCAACACAGGTTGTGACAAATTATCTCAAATGTTGGTAAATTATGCACAATTATATTGTAAATCTAATACACTAAACTAATTCTTCAGAATACGCAAGAAACTTTGTACCTGGATAAAAAGAAGTGTTTGTAAGACTGGATGTTTTTTTCAAAAGAAATGTTGACTCCAGTTCATTGAGTGTCTGTTTTTGCCTGCACGTGATAATCATCATGAGCACTTTGTGTCTCAGTGTTTATGTTGTGACTGCTTCTCTCTGCTAGGATTTGTATGTCAGTCATGAGAGTGTAAACAAGCTGGTAAGCTCTTATATCTTTATGTTTTTATAACATAAAGTCTATGTATATGTTTGTGGTGTATGTTTGTTTTGAAAAGATGGACTCCACTGTGTGTCAAAGTGTCTGTGTGTATGCGTGTGTGTGCATGCATGAAAATTCAATGCTGTAACCATACACCTGTGGTTGGAGATGGAGAAAGCAGACGTGAGTGGTGTATGCTGTTCAAAGGAGTCCACTTTCCTGTCTACTCAATATGTCAAAGGCAAAACAAAATACAGACCTGATATAGCTTTAATTAAGATTGTGTGTGTGTATGTGTGTATGTATATGTTTGTAAGCATGTATATGTGCATACAAATGATTGTTGCCATCAGTGTAATATGTATCAGTTTAATAATCTCTTAAATTTTATTGTGATAACATTACACACATATAGTACAATGCATATATGTGTCTATGTGTCTCCCACTTGAAGTGCCCATCCTGCTATGTTTACCTGAGTATGATGGCTGTCCATGTGTCTGTGCAGAGAGGCGGAGCTGGACGAGTTTGACTTGCTGTGACTCTCATCCTCCAACGACCCTGTACACACAATATCAAAACCAATCTCACAAAGTGCCAATATCTGACTGGTGGTCCTGCGACACACAGGGAGGAATAGACTAAAGGACACCTCATTCTTCAAGCATAACCAACTTGCAGAGGGGTTGAGGTATTTTTTTTCCAAACATTTTTTCAGACACAATCTTTGGTCAATCTTTTTTTTAGGACACTTTTTTAATGTTATGCCCCTCTCAATCTTTGTAACACCTTCTTCCCCTCTTGCATTCCTATCTTCCTTGCCTGTGCAGTGTTGTTATTTCAGGAATCTCCAAGATGAAATTAAGTCATTATGTGCCTATGTTGTTATATGTTAAAAAGGGCAAAAGGGAGAGTAAATAGTTTAGTCTGTCCTTGAAGATTACTTTCTTCATTCCACAGATTATGTCAGTAGTGTTAGCCTCTTTGTAAGACATTAATTACAACAGCAGTCAACAGTATTTTTAATTGGGCCCTCGTGGCCATTTAGCTGCTTTCACTTAAACGATAATTATAAGTACCTTGACATCCAACCAATTGTGCATTCTGCTCATCTAAAAGCATGTCTACAGTACACACACTAAACTACATGGTGATACAAAACTATGACAATAAATTGTATTTAGTTTGTTTTGGTATTAGTGATGCCTTTTGGCCACATAAGCCACATCCAAAATAAAAACAAACTGAAATAAATGCAGAATTTTAATAAAGCTGAAACATTTTACAGTAACTCTAGGTTGGCCCTTGGCCTCAGTTCACGATGTGAGCACTATATTGTATGTCATACTGAACTTGTGACTTGACACTCTTAATAAGTATAACTAGGTTTGTCACAACAACTCCTAACTATAGGCTACAATATAAAATATAGCATATGTAAGCCTGTACAGTATTTCACAAAAGTGAGCACACCCCTCACATTTTCAAGCTTGTATAAAAGTATAGATTTGCTGTCCTCTGAAAATAACTCAACACAACCTGAAAAGATGCAATGAAATATTTAGAAAAATGTAAGAAACACCTTTCTGCAGCCATGCATTTACGCACACAAGCTGTTTGCACCTCCTTTTGAAACGTGGTAAATATAGCCGCAATTTCTGTGAGCAAAATTGATCTCAGGTTTGATAAATCACCTTGTGTGTGCTAAATTAATTAATTTATTTACATTTTCTCCTCCCATCACATGCACAATTGCGTGTAAACACCCTATATTGCATATTCATCGCGGCAACCAACTGATGCAGACACGCTATTTTGCTCCTTTGAAAAACGCAACCCTAAGTGCGCACTGTTAGTAAATCAGTTTGTACATTTTTTTGCATGTGCAATGAGTTTGCACACATTTTAATACACGCAAACCTTTAGTAAATCTACCCCATAGTGTATATACCTATAGAGCCTATATAATATTTCATACATTCATTTAACTTGGACTTGTAATTCACTAAGCAGCTATACATGTAAGCATTCGTGGACAGCTTATTCTATATTTATTTCTTAATTTTATTCATATACGTTAAACATTTGTTTTTGGTCGGACNACAGCTTATTCTATATTTATTTCTTAATTTTATTCATATACGTTAAACATTCGTTTTTGGTCGGATATGTATGGCCTGTTTCAATCTTGACATCTGCACAGACAAATACAATTTGAAATATATGAAATATAAATATACAATAATGTGGCTGTTACCATTGGAGATCTGGTTGCCATTTTCTATGGGGGCAGGGCTTGAGGAGTGAAGAGAGTGGTTGTTGGCGTTCTTATCCTGTAGCTGCAGAGATGGAGAAGTGGGGGCAGAGCCACATTCTTCCCGCCCAGGTAGGTTGATATTGGAATTGAATCCTGGGAAGAATATAGCCAGAGGAAAAAACATTAGGTGGCAGTATGTGTCACACACAGCAGACATCTGATACAGTTAATATTTAGATTTCATCAGGTTTAATATAATCACGGTAGGTTAAATTCCAATATAGTGCAGGAAGGTTTTTGGTTTGGCAATATTGGCAATAATCAAATGTAATTTAGCTGCCCATGAATGTTATTTCCTGCTTGTACCTCTCCTCGATCCTTTGACACAGTAGCCATTCAATTCTGTCTGGTTGGAAGGTGACTCCATATGAACTGCCTCTGCCCCTGCTGCTGTGTCTCAGGACTCACACGCTACTTTGAATGAGTAGTTGTCATATGTGTATGGGAGTGAGAATGGGAATTTGTCAGCTGCTGTCCCACACTGAGAATGTGTGCCTCCTGGTTCCCCCATGGTCACAAGATGCCTAAATATAAACTTACCATCCCCTACTATACATCCCATGGGATAGGTGCATGTTTATGAGGGAAGATAAAGCCAGGTAGAGAGAGTTCATGTGAGGTTAGCATTCTTAAGGGAAGAGTCACAAGAGTATTTGGATATGTACAATGAAGACTATAATGAGGATGAATTATCCAATTTGTGGAATTTTGTGTGCTGCTCTTAAAACAGGAGGTGTCTTATGACAGTGATTTCCTGAAGCCTACTAAGACCACCTGCCCTCTTTCCCTGGCATTCCTGTGTTTTTTTTTTCATTCCCTTAGGATGAGGAAGGGGAGGAGGAGGGAAAGGCAGCTGCTCTTCACAGAGATATCTGGGATAGCAACTGTAACCCCTGGCCACTCCCACAGCGTCAGGTATCACACTCACTCATTTAACAGACGAAAGGGAACAGAAGTGGGCCATCCTGCTAAGCCCATCGGCATCCCTCTGCACTGTAATCTAAGCGGACCGCCCACTCAAAATAACAGCAAGGTTGTGAACCCTGGTGCCAGGTTCCCCTGTCACACACACTGTTTCCATGACGCTAGCGCTTTTCCTGCGCAGGTCTGGGTGCTGACAAACAGCAGAGTGCAAGATGTGACGCGAGGCGTGTGTGTCATCGTGGGCACTCATACCATCTCCTATATGGACTTCGGCTTCCTGCCCTGTAAACTTGTCACCATTATTGCAACATGACACAACTCTGTCATATATAAAACAAGCAGGCCCACAACTGTATGAGACTGCGGCAAAACAACTGATTATTGACACCAACAGCTAACACTTTCACTTGTTTGTAATTTTTCAAGCTCACCTATTAGATAACTGATGAGGATGGCCCTGTTTGCTGCTGCTGGGCAGTCACACCGCCTTCAGTAGAACATGAGTGAGCTGTTAAATATTTGATACTCATCCTCATCATTCTACTGCTCATGTATTATTAACCAGGCCACAACTAATACACTTTGAGGAAACAGAGACTCAGATGAAAACACATTGAGACAACACACACTTTCAACCTTCACTGATGTGCTTGTTCTTTCTCAACCAGTATCAATGGAAAACTCACTTTCATAAAAGCACCACTAATGTAAGTAATCTCTTTGTGGGTTTGAAACCTCTGACCCATGGACCCTCCCAGTTCACTGACGACGTGTGACAAATATGTTTGTCCTCCTTTTGCAAAGGTCAACCTCTGCATTAGTGTCTCAGAGTCTGTATGTGTGCTGCATGTAGTGCACTGAGCTGCATACACCAACATGGCAAGATCATCCTGAAAGTGCAGTGTGATGCTAAATAGGCTACACCAG
>JANJYP010044070.1:0-15101 GCA_024605115.1 Rastrelliger brachysoma | reverse complement strand
TATATATATATATATATATATATATATTTATATATATTCCTGCCCCCTTCTTTCTTTCTAGTATTTATTTCGTTCTGGCCCTCTTTTCTTTCTTTTTTCTTGGTCTCTCCCCCTCTCCCCTCCTGGCTTGCTTAGTATTCCTGGCTGGTGATTTAGAGTAAGACTTTTAACTTTCTGGGCTGTGGTCTGAGATACTAAAAGAAAAAAGGAGCCTGACTCTCCCCAGCTGGGGTAGGGTGTCTGTAATTTAACATGCTGTTCTCTGTCTCTTCTCACTTTGTTTTTTCTCTTTTTCTCTGTCTGTTTTTCTCTTCCTAGGCAGCCGTTGTGGTCGTGTTTAACTTCGCCATGGTGCTGCTCATCTTCCCCGCCATCCTCAGTTTGGACCTCCACCGGCGCGAGGACAAGCGTTTGGACGTCCTCTGCTGCCTGTACAGCCCCTGCTCTGACCGTGTCATCCACCTATCTCCCCATGAACTATCGGATGCCGGAGACCAGCCACACACACCTACAACAGCAACTGCGCACACGCACCAGTACACAACAGGATCAACCATCACTACCAGCACCCAAATCACCACCACAGTGCAGGCATTCACACAGTGTGACGCTGCTGGCCAGCATATTGTAACAATATTACCACCTACCTCTCAGATCTCCACCAGCCCCCCTTCCATCATCCTTTGCCCCACTGTCCAGCCCCAAGGTGAATAGAGATTCTCATTATTGTGTTTTTTGTGCAAATGTTATATAATTTAATATATATGATTCAAAATCACCTGTTTCCACTCTGTTTAACAGGATTTAACACTTTCTTGCGTTTACCCCTTTCAGCCATTACACCTTCCCCAACCACCACCTCTGTGCCAGACCCCTACGGCTCTCAGCTCTTCACCCCTACCTCCAGCTCCACTCGGGACCTTCTAGCCCAGGTGGAGGACTCAAAATCGGGAAAGGAGTGCGTCCCACTACCATTCCTGCACTGGAACCTGGCAAGCTTTGCCAGGGAGAAATATGCCCCTCTACTCCTAAAACCCAAGAGCAAAGCCACTGTGGTTGTCCTCTTTTTGGCCCTCCTGGGCCTCAGCCTATATGGGACCACTATGGTGCATGATGGCCTCTACCTGACCGACATTGTGCCACGGGATACCAAGGAGTATGATTTCATTGATGCCCAGTTCAAATATTTCTCCTTCTACAACATGTACCTGGTGACCATGGATAGATTTGATTATGCCCGGTCACAGCGGCTGCTGATCCAGCTACACAATGCCTTCAACTCTGTTAAATATGTGGTCAGAGACAGCGACAACAAACTGCCCCACATGTGGTTGCACTACTTCCAGGACTGGCTCAGAGGTAGGAATTCCGGCTTAGTAATGTTTTTAAAGGATTCAGGTGATAACTTAATCTTTTTCCTCATGAGGATTGCTGATTATGTTGTCAGAATTTGGTAGAGGATGTAACAGGTTTTTTTAGGTGTGCTTGTTACTAAGGAATAGAGTGAATGGGTGTATAGTGTGGGAGTGAGAATATGCAAAGGGTGACTGAAAGTTCATTCACACTGTTTACCCTCATCCACCTGGACTCAGGGGTGGTGCAGTAGACGGGTTAGGGTCATAGGTTATCTATGCATGTGTGTGTGTGTGTGTGTGTGTGTGATTGAGTGTGTGTGTCCTCAGGCTATGATGTGTCAGAGGCCCATTCAGGAGGAAGTAATAGCTAACAGGTCAATCAAAGCCAGCTGAAAAAAGGAGACAGACAAAGAAACTTGATATTCCACAGTTTCATCATCGTTGCACACATTGACAGACAGCTCCTCTTATATTATGATAAAAATAATGTAATATTTATAAGTGACAATTTTTTTCTGTCTTACCTGCCACACAGGTCTTCAAGCTGCTTTTGATGCTGACTGGCAGGCAGGGAGAATTACCTCTGACAGCTTTCGTAATGGCACAGAAGACGGAGCTCTGGCATACAAGCTCCTCATCCAGACCGGTTCCAAGAAAGAGCCTTTTAACTACAGCCAGGTATGTCCAAGAGCTACAGAGAAGCATTTTAAAAGAGAATCCATATCACTCTTACTGTATGTGGACCTGTCTTTTCACTATTCTGACAAAAAATTCAATAAATGAATCTTTTCACTCTAGTTAACTTCTCGTCGGCTGGTGGATGCAGAGGGTTTGATCCCCCCAGAGGTGTTTTACATTTATCTGACAGTTTGGGTCAGTAATGATCCTCTGGGCTATGCTGCCTCTCAGGCCAACTTCTACCCCCATCCCAGAGAGTGGATTCATGACAAATACGACACCACAGGGGAGAACTTGCGCAGTAAGTGTCTTGTCATATCTACATTAAGGAAAGCAATTTATAGCAGCGATCTGAAAAGGGTGACTTTCTGTCATCTGTAACTTGCAATTTTATACGACCTCCCTTTTGCTCCTTCATTGCAGTCCCAGCAGCAGAGCCCCTAGAGTTTGCTCAGTTTCCTTTCTACCTGAATGGCCTTCGGCAGGCAAGCGACTTCGTAGAAGCCATCGAGAGTGTGCGGGCCATCTGCGATGAGTTCAGCCGAAAGGGTGTGCTCAACTACCCTAATGGCTACCCGTTCCTATTCTGGGAGCAGTACATCGGTCTCAGACACTGGTTCCTGCTGGCAATAAGCGTGGTGTTGGCCTGCACCTTCCTGGTCTGTGCCATTCTCCTGCTCAACCCCTGGACTGCTGGCATCATTGTAAGTCCATGATCAGCTTCCTCTATGATACTTCATCATGTCCTTTTCTTGCAATTTCTCTTACATTTTCCACTTCATGCTACCTCAACAACATCATTAGTCCCTTCCTCCCTCTCATCTTCCTCTCAATTTCTTCTCACCCCTCTCAGCACAGCTCAATAACGCTGTCTAGGGGGCCCCTCTTTCTCTGTGGAGGGCCAGTGTGCATCCGCACACAACCACACACAGAAGACACACACACGCACACACACAGGGACCTTTGTCATTCTAATGTAGGCTGGGCCAGCCTTAGAAAAGGAAATGCAAAGGAGCAAGAAAGGCTTTGCCCTCCTGAAGCCTCTACCTCCAACTCCCTTGCTACTTTTGTCGGAGAGAGAGGGAGAGACTTGGGGACAGGACAGATCTGCCCAGTTGCGACCTTGGCCTGCTCAACCCATCCATCAGAAATGTATGTGTGTGTGTGTGTGTGTGTGTGTGTGTGTGCGCGTGCGTGCGTGCGTGTGTGTGTGAGAGAGAGAGAGAGAGAGAGAGAGAGAAAGAGAGGCAGACAGACAGACAGACAGAGAGAAAGACAGTCTGAATGTTCAGTGGTCGGAAAACATTTCACACACAAGCTGGTGGGACCAATGGCCCCCCAAATGCACTCACATTCACTTATCCACCACCATTGGGGGGGGGCTGAAGTGTAGCACAACAACAGTTCCAGTTTCAGTTGGAATGTGTTTTAATTTAAGTAGCCGTTTGTAGCTGCACTGATTAAGACAGCAGCACAACACAGTCTCCTCAGACAGAAAGAGAGGCACAGCTACGTGAATGTATGGTTTCCAAGCATCATCCTGCTTGTAAGGGTTTCACCCAGCCTGTATGCGGTCGAGCAGTAAAACGGCTTTTATCATTTCCAATTTAACCGTGGCCCCAGCTTGGAGGCCCTACTGGGATCAAAAGCTCCTGTTGACCGGGAACAGCTTTCTCCTCCTTGTTTTCTAAGGCTTATTGTTGCTGTTTGTATTGCGGTTTACAGTAACATCACACATTTACTATTAAGACATTAACAAAAAGAAACACTGCATTACTCAGATGTTGCATAAATATATTGCAAACAACAAAATAAGCAATATGGGCTGCTGTCTTGTAAAAAAAAGAAGAGTATTAGAGATTATTTTCATAAACAGAAAGAAGTACATGAGGTGTTTTAGGAATGACAGAATGCCCGCATTCTGTTGTCTCAGGCTCTGTCAATCATTACGACCACCTCTGGGAAGGAAGAAAAGAAAGAGAAGCATGGAGGGAGGGAGAAGGGGATGGTATTAGCCTTAGGGTGGGTAATTTGATGCCATGTGGCTGAGATCCTGAGCACAGGGTCAAAGATTCTGTGGGGTGAAGAGGCAAAAGGGCTCAACTCAGTCACTAAGGAAACACATAAATTCACTTTTACTGTTGGCATGCTTTTGCTTTTATTTCACTATTTACTTGCTTCCCACTTCCTCAAACTGTTGTGCTCAAATATCTCCAGTTAAAAACCACTTAGTTTGTAACTCTTTCTTCCTGTTTCCTCTCATCAGGTGTTTATCTTGGCCATGATGACAGTAGAGTTGTTTGGCATCATGGGTCTAATCGGCATCAAGCTGAGCGCCATCCCAGTGGTCATCCTGATTGCCTCTGTGGGCATTGGAGTGGAGTTCACTGTTCACATTGCATTGGTAAGTCAAAGAAGCTAGAGCACACACATGGATTAGCTGTCAGAGGGACTGAGCACCTGCAACCAAAACACCTTTCTTACTTGAAACCTGATACTTTGACTCCTCATACCTAATAACCACTAACCCACAACTACAAAAGAGCTACTATTAATATGATTTAAAATAAACACCAGTGTATAGATACTTTATGTGGCTTTACTTATCTTCAAGAACAGTTATTTTCTTAATGGGTTTTTATGGCCATTCAGGAATGCAATAAGCCAAAATTTTCTATCATTTGTATTCATTTTAAAATCAGTGCAAACCAAGGTTTCTGTGATTAATGTGAAATAACTAATTAAAGTTAAAGAGTTCTGATTCCTTCTGGCAGCTCCAAGCTTTATTTCTAGCTTAGTGTGTTGTCTTGTAGTACAATGTAGTCATTCCCCAACAAAACCAAATACAGGAATCTCGAAGCGTGCCAGGCCTTGCCGCAAGCACAAGTTTTGTGTGATCGGCAAGATTTCCAACTCATTTCTCTTCCCCACCTCCCCCTCTGCTGCAGGGCTTCCTGACAGCGATTGGCAACAGAAACAAGCGCTCGGCAGTGGCTCTGGAGCACATGTTTGCCCCAGTGGTTGACGGGGCGATCTCTACGCTGCTGGGCGTTCTCATGCTGGCAGGGTCAGAGTTTGACTTCATCATGAGGTGAGACACAGTGTATGTGCTTCTGTGTGTGTGTGTGTGTGTGTGTGTGTGTGTGTGTGTGTGTGTGTGTGTGTGTG
The DNA here is from genome assembly GCA_024605115.1 of Rastrelliger brachysoma. Taxonomy (NCBI): domain Eukaryota; kingdom Metazoa; phylum Chordata; class Actinopteri; order Scombriformes; family Scombridae; genus Rastrelliger; species Rastrelliger brachysoma. The sequence continues at coordinate 9,900 of JANJYP010044070.1, read as the reverse complement.
TGTGTGTGTGTGTATGTAGCTTTGTATGTGCATTTGACAGTCAGATGAAGTAAATGTGTGCTAATTTGAGCTTGTGTGTGTGGGTGACAGTACTCACACTACCCCTTCACAGCCCATGTGTTACCCTGAGAAGATGCAATGCTTTGGTTTTACACTTTTGGTGTCTGTGTGCTTTTGTGTATGTAGGGCCAGTTGTCTAGCCTCACTCAGGGGATAGGAGAAATCCTTGTGGGGGGTCAGGGGTGCATGCAGGTGGAAATGTTATACCCCTATTTGTGTGCGCACACACATACACACACACACACACACACACAGGCACACACACACACACACAGGCACACACAGTGACAAATATGCACCTGGTTCTGTCACTCTGGGCACACACGCAACAGTCTCCCCAACCTCAGAGCACAACAAATGGGGAAAACATCAAGGGTGTGTAGCAGCTGCTCGTAAACATGGAANTCTCACTCTCTACGCCTCTTTCACTCACTCACACACACACACACACAGGGGAATCTGAAAATTCCTATCATCCATTTGGCATTCTCTGCCTCCATGTTGGGTGCTGTAATAAAAAGAGCTAAATTTGAACTGGTCAGCCAGTCAGATGGTCTGTAGCCCACCAGCAGACATCACTGCCCTCTANTGTGTGTGTGTGTGTGTGTGTGTGTGTGTGTGTGTGTGTGTGTGTGTGTGTGTGTGTGTGTGTGTGTGTGTGTGTGTGTCTGTGCATGTGTGTGTTTTCTACCACTGTTTCATGGTCAGAGTGGAAAAAAAACCGAATAGCTCGATGTTTTTCAGCCGAATGTGGTCTCGGCCCAAACTCGAAACCACAACCTTGAGCTCACAGACTGCAGCAGTCCTCCATGACATAAAAAGCATTTTTCTACAGAAACAGAGAGAGAGAGAGAGACTCTGAGGGTGGCTTTGTTGAAGGATACATGGTCTTGGTGGGTGGGAAGATGGTTGGATGAATGGATCCTCCGCTGTGTTGGATTGCATCAATAAACACGTGTAAATATGTAAAAATTAGTGAAAAAATTGAGAAATATCAGGAAGTTGGATTGGGATTAAAAGAGTTTGACAAAACATTTTCAGCATTTGTTTTTTCTTCTTTTCTGCTGTGGTTGTGTGAGAGATCATTTGAAGAGGACAGGGCAAAAAAGAGAGACAGAGTCTAGTATCTCTGTTGGAGGTCTTGTTTAGCTGTAGCTGTAGCTGTGGTCGGGTGAATGGGGCAAGCCAGAGCTGGCTAGCTGGGGAGTAGCATAAATATACTGCTGTAAACATCTCCTGGCCTTGTAATGCACTGAATAAACAGCACGCCTAATTCAGCTCTGTTCAGAGTCCTCTCACACACATGCAGTTACATGCATGCACACACATGCTGGGCACATATGCGTGCACACAGAGACACACACACACACACACACAAGGAGAAATTCACATATGTACAGGCATGTAAACACTTACGCTCTCGTCCTCACACACACACACAGACACACACACACACACATACACATGACTCCCCAGGCTCTGACAACGAATGGAAAAGATTACAGTTTATATAAACAACAGAATTCCTAACAGTGAGACGCTGTTGGAGGTCCCACCAATGTCTCGCTCTCTTTCTTTCTGTCTCGCTCTTGCCTCGTTTTTGTGTAGTTTGGGACTAAGATAAGCAAGTGAAAATGCCATAAAAATGATGATGTCCTATTTGCAATTTTAGTGCCTGCATGTGAATCTGCTTTAATTCAATGAAGCGTGCTGATTGAATATCTGCATGTAGTTCTAAGGCAGCTGTGGTTTGAGCAAAGAGCAAAAAATTGAAAATATCTTGCTGAAGTGTTTGTCAAAACTAGTTAGGATGACGTGTGTTATGCTTCTGATAAAGGAAGAAAACAAGGACAGTGGTTAGAGAGGGAAGGGAAAAAAATGTGAGATAGAATAGGGGGGCCTAAATGCGTAATGGTGGTAAGGTTCCTAGAGAATCAAATCACACCCAGCTCGCAAACCATGAACTTTTTCCTGAAGAGTGACCTTTGTCAAGTTAAGTAGTAGTAATAATCATTGTAGTAGTCCATTCAAAGGAGAGAGGCATGTTTCCATAACACTCCACAGCTATTATCCCTGTCCTTGTTGGCTTTCTTTTTTTTCTTCATTCCAACAATCTTTTTTTTCTTTGCTTCTCTCTTTCTTTTCTTTAAGTCTGGCTGGTGGTTAACATCTCACTGTCTCTCTCTCTTTCTGCTTTCTGTTAGTGTTTAAGTGGAGTCCTCTCTAATTTTCTTGGGGAGCTCTTTCTTGTGGCCTGCCTCCACCCCTGGCCTCCTCAGAGCTCCGCAGAGATGCACGCANCCCCCACACCAAAAAAAAAAAAAAAAAAAAAAAAAAAGCTCACACACTCATGCACACAAAGTGAAAAACAGAGCAAGAGAAAGTCTTGTAGCAACAGTGGAGGCATCAAAGCATGTTTTAGTTGGACTGAGTAGGGAATCAGATTTGCCCCCCCTGCCTTTGATACACAAACACTGGGCTTTCCCTGACTTCTTCCCCTGAGCTACTTCCCTTCCTCATGTGCCAAATATGTGTGTGTTTAGAGTTGTGCACGCGCATGTGTGTATTTCTGTACTGGTCCATATGAAGCATCGATAAAAATCCCATGAAATTAACATTTATGTCAAATATTTAGCATTTTCTCACATCTGAAGTGCAGGCAAATCCCTAAAAACCTTAAGATGCAAAAATACAAGACTAAATGCACTGAGGCAGTCAGTGAGTGTGTGTGTATGCATACACACTTTTAAATGTATGCATGTGTGTGTGATATAGCTGATCCAAGCAATAAGCCAGAAGTTAAGGGTTGGCAGGCCTGTTCAGCGTAAACATAGAGGTGCTTTGGTATTGCCTGACCTCAACTAAAATTCAGCAAGCAGCACAAAGAGATTAGCATACTGCCTGCCTGCTACTGCTCAGTAACTCTCAGTAACTCTCTCTTAATATAATTGTTGCTAATTATTTGTCTTAGGGAGACATTAGTGATTTTTCAGAAAACTAAAAAGATGCCAGCAGCTACTATAGTTTTAATGTTTTAGTTTTCTGTTCAAACTTTACTAAAGTCCATCTTCATCTCTTCTCTCAGGTATTTCTTTGCTGTTCTGGCCATCCTGACTGTTTTGGGGATGCTGAATGGCTTGGTTCTGCTACCAGTCCTCCTGTCCATGATGGGCCCTCCGGCTGAGGTCACACCAGTTGACAATGCCAGCCGTCTGCCCACACCTTCCCCAGAACCTCCACTGCCTCCACCGATGGCTCACCATGGGTACTACACAAGCCATCACAACCCCCGGTCAGCTCGCCAGCAAGCTTTTTCTGAGTCATCAGATTCTGAGTATTACTCAGAGATGACCACCACATCAGGGATTGGGGAGGAGGATTATAAGTACTGTGACCGGAGCGCATACATAGGAACACACACCAGCGTTCCACCTGCTACATCTCACATACTACTGGAAGCCAGCAAGAACCCCACCTTCCCCAAGCTCACGGTAAGCAGCATGACCACACAGAAAAACAGAGATTCTTATATCAAAGTCATGTTTTTCTGAAAGTAAGTGATGTTTTCTATTTATTGTAGGTGGTGAAGCCATTCAAAGAAAATTCATCAGGCACTGGTGGAAGGATAGAACCAGCAAGTGAGTTTTCAAACAAGACCCAGTCACCTCTAAGTTCCCAGGTTATGTGCTGGGATGGAAACAAGCGGGAGCAGCAACAGGGCCGACATTTGCCCAATGACAGAGCTCATTTTCCTGGGAGGACTTGTCAAAGCGGTCCCAGGCTTCAGAATGGCAGAGGGCATCAGCCAAACAGGACTAAAGGGCCAAGCTATAGCAATAGCAACTCTGCCTTGCCAACGCAACAAGGCTCCACTGGGGGAGCTGTTACCATGGTTACAGCCACAGCCTCTGTGACGGTGGCTGTGCATCCGACCTTGCCAGGGGCAGCATACCAGGGCTACATGCATGAAGGTTTTGACACAGACAGTGAGTCTGACTGTTTTGAGGCTACTAAGAGGACTTGTAGTGACAAAACAAACTTTTCTTCATGTAAGAGAGACTCTCTAGAGCTCCAGGACTTGGAAGCAACACATGGCCAGGCCGAGCATCAGCTCAGCAAGACACAAGGTGAGTCTGCAACCAGTCAACCTTAGGTTTAGGTTATATTCTTTTTAATATTGACAGATGACATTACATATACAACATAACAACAAATCAAGAAAAATGTAAATTTTCATTAAGATAATTTCAAAGTTAAGCTTTTATTTGTCTTTGTTTGGATGCCCGTTCAGCAGTGTCTTATACTTTTTTCTCTTCTCTGTTTCTCTGCTGCAGGTGGGTTGAGGATCCAGGCAGCCAAAGATTGCTAGACTCTCTCAAACACCATGCCTTCTTTCTTTTTGAATCTCTGGCTGCTTCCCAGAGCACCTTGGCACCCACATGAACTCTAAACTGTATATAGACTTCACACAGAAAAAAGAGGAGGATTTATTTCAAGGACATATTAAGAAAATTGACTTGTTTTAAGAATTATATAAATCTATGAGTATATATTTTAATACTAAAAAGAGGGAAGCTATTTAAAAAGAGTACTGTATAACTTGGGTATACTCTCGTGTAAAAGTTCAGATGTAAAAGATTATTATTTTTTTGTGGGGCGGTTGATTTTTGTCCCTTACATTGTATAGAATAAGAAATGTGCTATATGTAAAAAGTGTCCACAAAAACTGAGATGTTATTAAGATATTAGGCTATTGAACATACATGGTCAGTGTTTTATTTCTATTTGTATTATTATGTTTTTTTGTTTTGTTTTTTTGCTGCTACACTTCAAAATGATTTTAAGTGATTTGCCTTAAATAATGCAGTACCCCCTCTTTCTCCCCTCGCATCTCTACACTTTTAACTGCAAGATCTTCTGCTTCTGACACACTCTCTGTTGCATTTTAAATACAGACATTCTCTGTCGCAGTGTGCACTGTAAAAAAGCGGACAATTACACAGCAGATACTGTGTTCTTAGTAATGACCATTGTGCCTTCAATATGTCCCCTTGTTATCACACAGTCAGAGCTCAGTATTATATTCTTGCTTTGATGTAAATATGTTTTTTATACCAGTTTTGTCCCAGTCTCTTCCAGACACAGAATGTTTGTCAAAAAGCACTAGTACACTTGTGTTTGTCAGTTCTCACCATTATCACCTGTCATCTGTTTAGATGCCCCAATGTCCTCTGCAGTTTTAAACTACTTGAAGGAGCTGTGATAAGATTTTTTTTTTTCTTCATTTGCTGTTTTTCTAAGCTCTGCAGCGGGTGAAATTCATATTTGCCATGTTATGTTGGACAAATGAGTTTTTCACCAGTTTGTATTTTTCTGAAAGGGAATTATTAAATCCAATGCAAAGGGAGTTATTTTTAAAATGTAATTGTTTTTTCTCTTTTTTTGCTGGCTGCTTTAGGGTTATAACATGTTAATGTGACCCTGTGCAATTATCAATATAACAATAATAATAATAATGATAATGATAATAGTTTTATTGCAATACACAAACCAGCTCTGGCTAAGAGTTAGTTTAGTCTTCATAGTGCTTCAACCTGCCCTGACTTATTTTCTCACATGCTCATTTTCTAATGTTTCGCTTGTTTTTTTTTGTTTTTTTAAATACAAACCTCATATATGCCACCTTTTCATCCATCCTTAGGATTTGCTTTACAGAGTTTATGTTGTTCCTCAGTATTGGTCTCATCACTGCCAGGTTAAATTGCAGGGAAAAAACATGCAGATCTGTTTTTTTTTTCAAGTCATTTCTTTAAGTGGCAGCTTTGGTGTCTTTTGTAAATATGAAAGAACAGTTAAGTAGCTACTGTGCAGTTGTGTGAATAATTAAGCAAAACAAACAGAGCACCATTTACAGTTCGATCTGACCGTAGACAGCCTAGAGGTGTTGTCAGACAGTGGTGAGGAGTTTAGGGTGGGGGGGTGGAGGGGGGCTCCTGCATTGGTTTTTAGTTTATTTCGAAAAAATTGTTAATGTCATGCCATATAAATTATTTATATTAAAATTTTATTTTTGTAGTTTGTACAGATGTTAGTATCTAGACTGAAGTTCTATTTTTAAAGAGTAAATATATATTATATATAAATATATCTATTTGTTGCCAAGTTTGATTTTGTTTTGTTGTTTTGTTCTGTTTGCATTTTGGGTTGGGAGGGGGGGTTCATGGGAGGGAGGGGTTGACAACACTTTAGAGCAGAGGCCTTTTTTGTTTGTTTGTTTGTTTGTCTGTTCGTTTTGGAGCAAAGGGGGCAGTTGGAGGACCATGAAGGAGAGGGTGTGTAGGAATGTGTTACTGTTACACCTTGTTTTTAAAATTTCCTCTTGGCCCTTCCTTCTTCATTGTCATTTTTTAATGTTCTTGTCTATGTCTAAAACACTGTGACTTCTGAAAACTATGCTCAAGAAAAACCCTTGTGTGGCCGTTATGTTCCCTCACCTGCTATAGAAAACTAACAAAATAAATTGAATGAGAANTGTGTGTGTGTGTGTGTGTGTGTGTGTGTGTGTGTGTGTGTGTGTGTGTGTGTGTGTGTGTGTGTGTGTGTGTGTGTGCGAGAGAGAGAGAGAGAGAGAGGTAAAGAATCAGTGATGTTATCACAAATTCAGATGAGCTAACTTAAAAATCTGACAAGATGCTTCTTAGGGTTTCTCAGTGTCATGAATCTTGGACAAACACAGCTCTCATTTAACTCTCATCCCCCTCCGCATCTCTCTCTCCCTCTCAACTCCAACCGATTGAGGCAGATGGCCGCCCACTCCTAGCCCGCTTCTGCCTGAGATTTCTTCCTGTTAAGAGGGAATTTTTTTCTTGCCAATATCAAAGAGTGCTTGTTCATGTGAGAATGTTGAGTCTCTTTCATTTGAATTAGAGTAAGGTTCAAGACCTGCTTGATTGATTGACTGAAAAATTAAATATACAGTTTTTGGTTTTAATGTTTAAATGTGCTGAAAACTGAATTACTCCTCATCACATTTCCGAGTCTAGAAGACCTATTAAGATTTATCTATATAAGGGTCTGAATAATAATTTATTTATATAGCAAAGTTTACAAAGTGCTTTGATAGATAAAGCAAAAGAATTAATACAACAAGACACACAACACAGAGCTGACAACCAGAAGGTAGAAGATAATGAAATACAGTAAAAGAAATCATGAAAATATAATTACAGAAAAAGAAATATATAACTATATGTGTAAATAAAGTAATAGTATGAGATAAAATGTAATATTCAAGACAGTATTGATAAACAAACAAACATCATATAAAAGCTAGTAGAAATAAGTTACTGTTATTGATTCAGCAAGCCTTATTTCCTCAGGTAAGTCATTCCAAAGCCAAGGGGCCCTGATGGCAAAAGCACGGTCACCTCTTGATTTCAACCTTGGCTTTGGAGCAGCCACTAGGGCCCCACCTGAGGATCAAAGGCTACAGGCTGGCTCATATGGAGTCAACATATTTGATATATAGCCTTGAGCTTGCTGTAAAAGTGATCTGTAAAATCTTAAAATCAATTCTAAGATGGACAAGGAACCAGTGCAGAGAAGCAAGGAAGCCTAAAGAAGAAGAAGTAAGAAGCCTAGCTGCTGCATTCTGAACTAGTCAGAGACGGACGATAGAGAGATTTTTTTGAGAGTTACTTAATAGGAGAAAATGAGAGCATGAATAATCACAGTGAGTGAGCATTGGCTCGAGTTTGGAGACTGTTCTTCATTGTAGATAGCAGGACTGGTCAACTTTCTTGATGTTGGGATTGAAATGTAACTCTGAATCAAACAGGACCAAGACTAGTATTTGGGGAATTGTTGAGTTGAGTTGAAGGAAATATTTGTAATACCATGGACATTCATCCTATGGACATTTATGGTCACCAGACGATAGAGGAACCAGTTGCTACCTATTGGCCAAAATATTGATCTTACACTTATTATCTCATTGCAGCTGTGTATGTTCATAAGGCTTTGGTTTTCTCCATCACCACTATGAAGATACAGTTTATTCTCCAGTGTATAGATATATCATTATCCAGGTCTACCATAGAGAAGAGAAGACTTCACAAGAGCAAATACAGATAGTCCACCTTAAGGTGTAAATCATAATCATCAAGAATAGATTACACTTTGCTGAACAAAAATCTAAAAAGCAGCACAACTCAGGAACAGCTTTCTTTTAACAGATGAAACTCAGATCAACCTGTACCAGGACAAGGTCTGGAATGATTACCACATCATCTGTAAAACAAGGTGAAGGCAGTGTGATGGTTGGGCATACATGGCTTCTAATGGCAATAGGTCATGTACTGTCATTTCATCTCAATTCCATCAAGCATGCATTTTGCTTACTATAGACAAAACCCCACAAACAAACAAAAACTGAAGACTGTTACAGTAAAGGCAATGGAAAAGCATCACAATGAAGAAAACCCAGCATTTGGTGATGTTCATGGGCTGCCTGAAATAAACCTGAACGTCTTCACTTCTATCATATCTTGATTGTTTCATTTCAAATCCATTTTGGTGGTCTAAAGAACTAAAATCATGAAAATTGTCTCACTGTCAAAATATTTAAGCACCTAACTGTAAGGGATATGTTAAAGGATAGCATGACGTAGATTTAGGATCATTGCAATTGCAGGTATGAGAGGTTTTTTTTCTCCTTCAGAAAATTCAGTGACCAACTGTTTTGCGTTGTGTCAAAAAATGTTTTACTGACTGGAGAACTGCCCAGGAAATATTAAAATAATTTAGATAGGATGTAATTAAGATAGATAACTATTTTCACATTGTTTTAGTTTCCATTTTATGGTGGTGCCAGTGTTCCTACTGTGCAAGCATAACATTATGTTCTGCTTCCTGTCAGTCACCTGACATCCACTGAGATACATCAACCTGAGTTTGAAAACAACTCCTAACACACTGTTACACTCTTACTTGTTTGACAACATTTCTTATATATTGGCAGATGTAAACATTTGGTTATATCGGAGATGCATCTACCGAGGGGTTTTTTTGCCATAGCAGCTCGGCAGCATCTGGATCCATCTGAGCATCGATGATGATGATGAAGTCAGGTCAGACGGCTAGCACCACCACCACCAACTGTGATATCTGTTCAAACTGGCCTACTCTTTGTAACTGGACACTGCACCTCACGTGTTTTTTTATGTTAAATGCTCTGTTTTTGATTTGTCTGTTTTGTCCTCTGTAAGGTGACCTTGGGTGACTTGAAAGGCACCTCAAATAAAATGTATTATAATTATTATAATTATTATTATTATATTTACAGTATTTTGCTTTTTATGACATCTCTCCATTTTATGAACAAGGAATTAACACAGAGAACCAGCACAGAACCAGTTGGAATGGCTATGGGATCACTGACTTCCTAGACCATTGTTGTGACTTGTCTGTCTAAATCTTCCCTCTTGTGCATGCGTGCACACACACACACATATGCACGTACACACAGAGACACACACCACACAGACACACCACAAATATCACTACTATGTTTATGTACGCTACACATTCTTAAACACTCAAACATAAACCAAACTTTATACACATACACACATGCACTCCCTCACCACCCCATACACAANCACACACACACACACACACACACACACACACACACACACACACACACACACACACACACATACACACATACTTGGCCCACCTGTGTAGATGAAAGGTAGATGCTGTAAATTCCTTTCGCTTCCCACACAACAGCTTCTCGTTTGTCAGCCCAAGCAAAGCGGCCCATGTCTGAATCTGATA
>JANJYP010044063.1:0-12437 GCA_024605115.1 Rastrelliger brachysoma | reverse complement strand
AACGGAATAAAGCAATAATGCACTCTTTAAAAAATCATCACTAAGGCAAAAACTAGAAAACAGTAAAATAGACACAGTAGGTCTCAACAAAAATAATAAAAAGGTACATATATGTGATACATGTATAAAATTTATTAACTGAACTAATGAAAGCAAAATGTCAAAATATGTCAAAACCAGCTAAATTCAAACTTTCAGAATTCAAGATTTAGCAATAGTCTACATTTAATTTTATAAATCAAACTGTAGTATGCCTTTGTACATTATCTGCAATTATGTGTACTAAATATAATGCATAGTAAACAAGCAGAACTCGTAAAAACAGTGGTATGTCCCTTTAAATCTTGTGAAACTACTGACAGCTTTTGCATTACAATGTAACATTTACAGAAAACAAGATGCATCCTTCAACATGAATGGTGATTTAAAACGTATTAAAAGTCTGCGCAGATGAAAGCGCTCCAAAGATGCATCGACAGCAACCAGGTGTTGCTGCATTTAAGAGCGCTGCAGCCTATACACCTCTCGGCAATTTCACAAATGCGTTGGTGGTGTTAATCAAAGAAGTGAGTAGAAGGAAGGAGAACCACCGCAGTCCTCCTTAAGACCTGCTGTGTCCATCCAGACCGACCCAAACGCTTAGCGGCAGCTACACGATACCTGACACGGCACATGTCACCTCCATGCGCGCCCACGTGAATACGTCCACTCATCCCGACTAAAAATTAACTTGGAGGGAACTTCACAGAGACAAACTGTGCTCGGTTAAAACGCAGCCAACAGACTGTGACTGCTGCTAAAAAAAAACACCGTGTCGCAGCGAGCCACCTCTCCTCCCTCCCTCCCTCATACCTTCCTCTCACCACAGACTACTCTTCTATGAACGCATTCATGTCCGCACCGGCTGTCAACCACAATCTGCGACGGACAAAGCCTCGTCTGCCGTTCAGCTGAGCTCCTGTTTGTAAAAAAAAAAAACCACATCGACCGGCATCCGTAGCTAAAGCCATCGACGAAGCACGGCCATGTTGTAACGAATGAAAAAAATGATCATGTATTCAAAAAAAAAAAAAAAAAAAAAAGGACCCGCATCTTCTCAGCCACACCGACTTCAAGGCAGCCTCATCAATCGCCTGATGGGAAACTGAATACAAAACAGTCTCCCATGATACCGTTTAATCTTCGCTGTACAGCATTCACAAAGCGTTAAGCATACTGATTGCTAGGCTTTATTATGATGTAATGGCGGCATTAAAGCAAGGACACCAAGCAACGTTTTACAAAATACAAATACCAAAGACTCTGCTGTTTTTACCACTCTGTTTTCTCTGCTAATTCTACCATTTCCACTTATTGCAAGGTTCTCTGTAAATTGCATGAATCTGCAAACAGGATTTCCCTTGTTTTTAATTGTCAAAGTGCAATTTGTCAATCATCTTCTGTCTTCTCACTGATGGAAAGAATTACTACTTTCAAAAATTCTGTGATTACATTTGTATGAAAAGGTTTGAAGTAAATTTTCTCTGAAAAAACAAAAAAGCATGTTTCTATCGACTGGTGTTTTAAGACTACCGACAAGGGACTGCAACAGTTTCATATACAGAATAACATAACAATTCTTTAACTTTCCATTGAATTAAACTACATGCACATGCACATTGTGATGTTTATTGGTGTTTCTGTTGGAGTATGTACGGAAGCGGCACAAAAACTCTAAATCCAAACCTCCACAAAAGACAGGGTATTTCCATTGAAAATTCCTTATGTACAGGAGTTATAAGGAAATGACAATTGAATTTAATAATAGGTGAGAGCTAGTATACATACCACAGCTGAGCAAATGAATGGCTCATGATAGCTGAGCACAACCCTCACTCAAACCATTCAGAACAGCCTTTGCATGTGATTTCACATCGTAAACAAATTTAAAAAAAGCATTTTCCTGATAAAAATGACAAAAGCAGATCTGTATTTTTCAAAAATGGACATCTCACCCTCTCTGTGAAATGTCCACAAAACTTTGTTTACACCTATTCATTTTCAGAAAAGTTTTCATTTACACAAACACGGTGAGTGAGTGTGTGTGTGTGTGTGTGTGTGTGTGTGTGTGTGTGTGTGTGTGTGTGTGTGTGTGTGTGTGGGAAAAGCAGGGAGGGAGTGTGCAAGTTTGTCACTGTTTACTGTTGCTATGGGAACCTGCCGTTACAGCTGGTGCGTACTGTGACGCACCAGCTGCCTAAAGCTTTCGTTTTTCCGTTTACATGCAAACGTGAAAACTGAGTTTTCCAAAATCTCCACTGTGGCCGGAGTTTGTGAAAAGAATCATTTCAGAGGCATGTTCTCTATGTGCGTGTAAACAAAGGGCACAAACGGAGAGACGTCACTGTTTTTCAAAATATCTGTGTACGTATAAATGGGGCCATAGATAGGCTCTTTAAACATGTTCTCTTGAGGAGGAAGACTGACATCACTGATCAACCAGGTGCAGATGATTTAGGGTGGGTGTGAAACACTAAACAAGAGTTGGACCAGCACACTTCAAAGTTTTAAGGACACACCTACATTCACACCAGTGCATGCTAATCAGACACACAGACATAAGACTTGAAAGCAAACCTTTGTTTGTCCTTCTTGTCTTCCTCTTCTTCACTGTCCTTTCTCTTCCTTTGGATTTCCTCTCTGGTTGGGGCATCCACAAACAGGTTCTGGGGATTTTAAAGGGCATCAAGAGGAATAAGATATGGGCAAAATATATGTTGGTGAAGCAGTTGATATAACAGCCAATATAAGCCAGATGTCAAGCCATCATTTGAACTCCTAATATTTTAGACTAAAGATTTGAATGTTTAAGTATGATGGAGTTGTCTTGTTTGGGCATAAACTCAAAAACCTTTGGAGCTGTGTTAGCAACTGACCTCGCTGTGTCTCGCTCTATCAGCGGTTGTGTTACTCTTCTCTGCAGGCGTCTCTCTTTTGCACGGGGAGGCTTTTGGAGTCTCTTTTACACCTTCAGCTTGAGTCTCTGCAGTCGCCCTGTGCTGTGATGAGGAATCTCTTTCAGGTTTCCCTTCCTAAAAGCACAGGGGAGAAAGCATTGAATGCAGTGAACAAATGATACACAAACAACTGCACTGTAAACCTAGACAAGAATTTTTGGAGTGAAATATTTGAAGTGTTTAAGTAGCTAGACAAGCCACATAGCACCACTGATGGTCAATTGAAGCTTTTTTCTCCAAGCAGTGGTCAGACCAAACTTTAACCTTAATTCAAATGTTCTCCGATATACTAGGAATGCCCAACAAACACACATTTTCCAAACCTGTTCATAGTGCTAAATTAGGAAGCTGCCACATCAAACAAGGCTGGGATCATGAACATCTTTGCTCCACAACAGAAATAGGAGAGCAGAGAGGCAGTCTGCTTTTTTTGTATCCGCATGTCTGAACGTACCGTGATACATCAAATAAGTTTATCCTGATAAATGAACACAGCGGACAGCAGTGAGGCGCCTGCTGTGGTAATTCCATTTGACTGACAATGCAAGTATTAATAAATAAGACACTAATCTGTTCATCTGCCAGCCGTCACACTCAAACTGCATTTACAGGCATCCGTCTTTAAAATATTAAGTTCCAAAATATGACACTAAATGTCAAGGACAGAAAGAAATTTGACTTTTAGATTATGTACCTTTCTGCCTTTGGAAGTGGAGCAGGTTTTCTCTTGAGAAGATGAGGATGAGCCAGAGGACCCAGAGGATGAAGACCCAGAGTCCGAATCAGAGGAAGAGGAATCGTTAGAAGATGATCTTTGTCTCGGTTGTTTCTCTTCCTTCTTTGCATCTCTTCCCCTCCGCTGTGCAGCATCTGCTGGGCTTGAAGGACCTTTGCCTTCATCCGTATCTTTCGCTCTTTTGGTAGATTCCTTGGTGGCCTGTTCCGTCGCCGCCGAATCAGCTTTGTTTTTGTTCTCTGATCCTGTGCTTGTGTTCCCTCCTTCTTCTTGGGGACTCACTATGGTGCTTACAGGAGTCTCCTCCTTGGACTGGCTAATCGCAGAACCCTGTGGCCCGGCGACGGCAGCTTCCTGTCTCACGCTATCTTTCTGTTCGCTGGGAGGCTGGGGTCCTTCCTGCGGTCGTTCCCCAGCACTGGCGAAGGAGGACGCAGGCGAGGCGTGGGGCTGTGGGCTGTCGGAGAAGGTACGGGGCCGCTTGATGACCATGGAAGCAGAGGGGGGTTGGGGCTGATTCGAGGAGTCCCTTAAAAACCGGAACTTCTTGAATGGCGACTGAGATGTTGGTGACATGGGTGTACCTGCTTCTGTTGCTTGGGCGTCGCTCTGGGGCATAGGAGCGTGGGCGTCTTCCTGCGCTCCCACCTCTGTCGAAGATTTTCTACCTGGTCCTGTGGAGAGGGGGGGAGGAGTGGGCAGGGAGGTGAGACTAATCTCGCGGCCGCGTTTTGATGGAGGGAGGTGACTCTCCCTCTCCTTTTCAGCCATTCTAGCTCTCTCTTTCTCCTGTTCCAGGGCCCTCTCCTGCTCCTCCTTCTCTTTCTGCATGGCTTTCTCCCTCTCTAATCTTTCTCTCTCCCTCTCCTCCTCCAAGGCTTTCTCCCTTTCCAGCTTCTGCTGCTCTAGAGCTCTCTCCCGCTCCAGCCTTTCTTTCCTCTCCTTTTCAGCTCTTTCCTTCTCCTTCCTCTCCTGTTCCAGAGCCGCCTCCCTCTCCGCCTTCTCCTTTTCCTCCCTCTCTCGTTGCAAGGCTTGCTCTCTCTCTATCCTCTCTTGCTCCAGCGCTTTCTCTCGTGCGATTCTCTCCTTCTCCTTCCTCTCTAGCTCTAACCTCTCTAGCTCTTGGGCTCTCTCCCTCTCCAACCTCTCTTGCTCTAGAGCTTTTTCTCTTTCTATTCTCTCCTGCTCTAAAGCTTTCTCTTTTTCAATTCTTTCTCGCTCCAAGGCTTTCTCTCTTTCGATTCTTTCCCTCTCAAAGGCTCTCTCTCTCTCTAGTCTCTCTTTCTCTAAGGCTCTCTCTCGTTCTAGTCTTTCTTGCTCCATGGCTCTCTCCTTCTCTATTCTCTCTTGTTCCAAGGCTTTCTCCCTCTCTACCCTTTGCCTTTCTAGCTCCAGAGCCTTCTCCCGCTCGATCCTCTCTTTCTCCTTCCTCTCGGCCTCCAAAGCTCTTTCCCTCTCTAACCTCTCTTGCTCCAGAGCCCTTTCTCTTTCCTCTCGTTCCCGCTCCAAAGCCTTTGCTCTTTCTAGTTCCAATGCTCTCTCCCTTTCTTCTCTCTCACGCCTTTCCCTCTCTTCTCGTTCTCTCTGCAGACGTTCTTGCTCCAAGGCCCTCTGCCTCTCGAGCTCCTTCTGCCTCTCGAGCTCCTTCTGCCTCTCCAGCTCCTTCTGCCTCTCCAGCTCCCTCTGCCTCTCAAGCTCCTTCTGCCTCTCAAGCTCCTTCTGCCTCTCAAGCTCTAGAGCCCTCTCTCTTGCCAAGGCTTGCTCGCGTTCTTCCCTCTCTTTCGCCAAAGCTTGTTCCCTTTCAAGCCTCTCTCTTTCTAGAGCAAGTTCCCTCTCCCGCTGCAGAGCCTTTTCTCGTTCCTCTCTTTCTAAGGCCTGCTGTCGCTCAAATCTCTCTTGCTCCAAAGCCCTCTCTCGTTCCTCTCTCTCCAGCGCGAGGGCTCTCTCTCGCTCTTCCTCTAATGCTTGTTCTTGCTCCAGTTTCCTCTGCTTCTCTTGCCTTTCCAGCTCAAGGGCCTTTTCTCTTTCTAGCTCAGAGTCCCTTTCTCTGTCCCTCTCTTCTGTTGCGGTGGCCTTGAGCACACTCACGGGTACTTGAGTACGGGCCGAATGTGCTCCTGCGACACCTTGGTTGGTGCCTGGAATCATGGGGAACGCCACATGACCTGCAGTGTTGGCTGTGTGAGTGATGGCAGACACCAGACCCTCTGGAGGTCCTCTGCCAGGAAACAATGTAGCTGTGGGCAAACTGCCGTCCTGCCTCTCTCCTTCCCCGTTGCCACCGTGCCAACCTGCTCCAGAGAAAGCACCTTCAGACTCCATTTTACGTGCCAGGAGGGTCAACGGGCCGGGCTTGCGCTCGGCGTGTCCACTCCTCTGCGGTTCTGGGCTGCTACTGCGGCTGCCGCTGCTGGAGGAGCCAGAGCTAGAGGAACTGGATGAGCGCCTAGCTGGTGCTACATCTGGACTCGGGGGGCTCTGCTTAGGGGTGTCAGGCAAGGGGAATGATAACTCTGGAGGTGGGGAAGGAGGAGGGGTTGGCTGGCGGAGCTGAGGAGATAAAAGGGAAGGGATGTGCTGCTGCTGAGGTTGACAAGAAGCTCCAGACCTCTCTCTAGTCGCGGGCCCTCTGGCCGGCTCTCTGACGTTTCTTCTGCGAATGTTACTGTCCCAATCTTCATCATCACCATCCTCGTCGCCGTCCTCGCTATCGTCGTCATCGCTGTCAGCCGCAAAATCGCTGGGTGCAGCGACCCTCTCCGGCCTGTGCTCACCACCAGGAACACGCAAGGGCACAGAGCCAGACGCGGGAGGACCAGACATGTCAGCCTCCTGGTTCCCGTTACCCTCTCCCTCATTTGCTGCACCAAACAGTCCCTCTCCACCAGAGGGGCCAGGGGGCTTGTGCTGGTCAGCCAAGGCTGGTGTGACATCCTGATGAGGACAGAAAGAGAGCTGAAAACTTTTTATCCCAGCATGATGCCACTTTTCTGCCGTGAAAATGATCAGGCACAATTCTTACCAGCGGGGTCCTTTCAAATGTGCAACATCTTTTAGAGCATGAAGAATTTTCAGATAAAGGGATTAGAAAATGTAACCTATACACAACATGGAAGGAAAAGAAAATTATGTCTGACCTGGGCCTGAGGAGGACCTGAGGTGCTGTTATTAACTTCTGTGTGGTCTTCTTGGTCTGCTTATAGGAAATAAATAAAAAAACACAAGAACATTTTATGCCATGAGCAGAGATATGTGCAGTAAATTGCCTGGTACACTGGAGGATTCTACCTACACTTACCATTGGTTTCATACGCCTCACGAGCCTCTCTCTCCAGACGCTGCCTCAGGAGCTCCTGTTGTTTAGCCAGATACTGCTTGATAAAGCTGTTCTGGCTCATTTCCTCACCAATCTAAAATAAAGAGAGAGTGCTGAAAACAGACTGCAAGATTTTGCACTGATGCAAATTTTGTCTTTTATACTTCAGAAATAACTGCATGGGAAGAAAATAAAAGGCATCTCTGACAACTTACCTGAGAGTTTGGCTGCAGTCCGATGTGAGCGGTGGAGGTCCTCTGCAGATTCTCCAGCATGAGAGCCTGTTAATGAGACACACAACATTATTAGGCATTCTACCAGATTTGTTAAACTCAGTGCTGGTGTTTCTAAGAGTATATGCTTATCTATCTTATTTCTGACAACCCTGATTACTGTGTACGATCAGGGTTCAACAAAACCCATGGCCCACTGGCCTGGGGCCAGTAAAAGTAGATCCAGGGCATGTTGATTGGCCAAGACGGGCCAGCACTCACTGATTAGACTGATTGACCAGTCACTGCCTGTGACTCTTCAGTTTTATGATAAAAATCAAACTATATAAACAATAAACATCTAACAATAATATTTTAGGTCACATGTGATTTTTATTTCATTAGTTATTTTCATTTTTTGTGGCTGGGCCAGTGAAATTACACACAGAGCCATTCTTTACACAGTGTAATGAGTCTCTGTTTGGCCGAGCACAAGATACAAGGGAAAAACATCATTCAGCATCAATATCTCCCTTTAGTAAAAAATGAAGAGGTGTAGAATACTGTTTTGTTTTTTTTTTATAGCTTACAGTAGTACATGACAGGAAAACTATTGGGAAACAGAGGAGGATGACATACAAAAAATTCCCTGGTCAGAAGCAAACCAGAAAATGGTTAGCACAAGTCTTCAATTAGACTATAATAGGTAAGGAAATTGCAAGCTGTGGTAAAAAGCAGAACATATTGGATATGATCTGGATAAGGTAACAAGCAAAAAGTGCTGGAAATCATTATTTAAAATCCACACATTCTAATTTAACACATCCACTGTCAGCCATGCAGCCTCCCTCTGACTCCACTCCTCATATTCTTTCCACCAACATGTACAAACAAGCATATGAACAAAAAGTACTTTGTGAATTATACTGTTTAATAAGTCTATACTGACCAATATTTCCAACACTGATGTTTATTAGACAGTATAGTATAGTTAACTATGGTATGGTGTTGTATATCATGGTGGTACCACTGTAATTCAGCTGTACTATTGTAAGTACCATTTGGCCTCCATTTCAAAATACTTCAAAAAGCCAATAGGGGCTGGTGTGTAAGGTTATGGGATTGTTTTTTTTTTTTATAGTTGTGGTTTTTAACAGTGACTCCACAAAATCAGCTTGCAGAGACCGAGCGAGTGATAATACAGGACAGATAAGATATTAAAAGGATTGAAATGCTAAAATATATAGTTGATTTGTTTATCTGCACCGAGAGCTGTGCGCCTGCCCTTTAATACATGAACACATTTGAGCTTTTCAGAGAGACATAAAAAAATTTTTAAAAAATAACTAAAAGANGATTGAAATGCTAAAATATATAGTTGATTTGTTTATCTGCACTGAGAGCTGTGCACCTGCCCTTTAATACATGAACACATTTGAGCTTTTCAGAGACATAAAAAATTTTAAAAAATAACTAAAAGAAAACCACTGAGTTCAATAGCCCTCTGGAACAGATGCTCGAAGGCTCCTGTAACTTTCTCTTATCATTCTGGCTATAGATGACTAAGAAGTTGTGACTGGGTAGACACTGGAAAGTTTAACTGAACTTGAAACATTGTGTGTTTAGAATTGTACATTAAAGTGGGAGTGTGAAACTGTCCACAAAGATATGTAAGCAAGAAAAGAATGAAGCCGGATAGCATATAATATAAACATTAGTGACTCATACCTTATAGTTACATTATTATTAAACTGTGAAAATATGACCTTTTGGTGTATTGCTAATGCCCTGTGCAGTTAGAAAAACATTTAGTGAAAGAACTGTACGAGTTCAATGTGGTATTTTCCAGACAAGTGCAGAAATAAGTGCTTTTGACAGGTAAGTATTCCTCTATGCAGCAAAAATGAACCTCACTAAGTACATGTCAATTTCTTCCCTCAACGCGCGCACATTCATAGTTAAGCTAACAATATGTTGGGGGGGTCGTCAACACTGAAAAACAAATGTAAACACCACTTGCTATTTTCATGGCGCAATTCAGGGAACAAATGCTAACCCGGCTAGCCTGTTGAAATAGAAAAGAACGTCCCAACTTTCATGGGGGACGAGATAAGGTTGATTACCTGCCGCAATGTAAACAAACCGGCTCATACGGCAGCACAGTACGCTCAGGGGCCTACAACACATAGTGAGCAATTTGGAGCAAAACGGCTCCAAAACACAACATACTGTGTTTATTCAAGTATAATGCGTAAACATTTGGAGTTAGGACTGGCGGTTAAAACTTGTCAAGCTACTGAGTTAACAGTTGTAATGTTAACATCCCAGCTAAACTCATGCACATCAACAGTGCGTGGGGCAGACTTCCGTTCACGGTAACGTTAACAGCGGCGAGTCAGTTGCTAAAGGCCACTGCTCAACTCACGGCGTTAGCCAGCGGAGCTAACAGGCTAACAGGACAACATCACCCCAACACACACTTCGAGATTGCACACTAAGTTGAGCGAACTGCCGCTTTTGCTGCGGTTGGTGTATTCGTGCACGGCGAAAACACCACTCAGACACAGCATATTGCAATTATGCACACTTTCAACTGATCAGTGATCGTTAAACTCGACAACTCTCGCTCCTACGCTGCTCGACAGTAACGATAACGTTACTCAGTTGTCGGCCCTCGAGAGAGCATCAGCCCGTCGCCCGTTAACGTTAGCTCGCAGCCTCAGTGCCCCCTCCCTCTTGTACTTCGCTGCGGAACTCACCCCTTTGAGTCTTTTAATGAGAGCATTCTTCTGCCCGCTTTTGGAGAGCCCTCTCTCTTCAAGAGCAGCTTTTAAATCCGCCACACGAAGGGACTGAAGCGGTCTCCCGTCCAGCGTAACGTCTTCGAGGTCCGCCATTTTCCCTTCCTCTAGTCAGTTCCCAGCGAGAGCGTCGAGCAACGCCCTCCTTGACTGACGTCAGCGCCAACGACTTCCCCCTACCTAATCAAAAAAAATAAAGTAAATAACTTTTATACTTTTATTCCCGGTGAAATCCTTCAGATTGATGAAATGCCAGGCTGGGACTGCGGATAAGTGAGCTCCTTCTGTAAAATCCATGGTCAAACTAGCTCCCCGCCTTATTTTGCGCTGTATAAACATAGTGTATAAACCATAGACATAGCGCAATCTGNAGAAAGAAAGAAAGAAAGAAAGAAAGAAAGAAAGAAAGAAAGAAAGAAAGAAAGAAAGAAAGAAAGAAAGAAAGGGTTAAAGTTTTAGGGAGAAATCAATTCCACACTTATTCTACCAAAAATGACTAAATGAGAAAACAAATGAAGAAAATACTTTAAATTAATGAAACAAAATGAATAATCATTCAATTGAAATTAAAATGATTAATCATAAAGTAATATGAACAACTTTGTCTTTATGTTTTCATTTTTACTTAGACAACCTCAGGGTGTCCATGATAAATATCAGACATTCTGATGCACAGTTTCAAAATTAAAGCCCTATAAGTTTGCATATTTGAGCTTTTAATTATTAACTATTACAATGAAATATTGATATTAATAAGAAACCTCCTGTTTCCACTCAGTTATTTCACTTACATTAATAAAACATCTCCTGTCACTCAGAAAATATAAGGTCACTGTGATGTACATTTTAGAAATTAAAGTTCTCTAAATTTTCATATCTGCAAGCTAGTTTGTTGTGAAACTTCCTGTTTCCATTCAACCATTTCACTTCATGTTATACCATTTCAAGGTCAAAAAGCATCCTCTTGCTCATGTTATACATTTTTTGTGTAACACTTGTGGTACTTAATTTTGCCTGCCCCCCTGAATCATTTTAGATATTATGAGACAATCTGCCACCCTTTGTCATTTTGTTAATTTTTTGGGTAACCTGTGTAAAGTGTTTCACCCATTTTTGGGCCCCTGCTGTGCTTAATTTTTACCAATTTTTCAAACAAAACATCCCCCTCACTCATTTTCACTATGTTTTGGACAATCCACCACCCTTAGCCATTTTGCCTGTTTTTAGGTAAGCCATGAGCCTTAGGCTAGCTACTTCTTTTTTACATTTTTTGGCACTATTCCCAAGGTAACACAACCACTGTGCTTAATTTGGTTCATTTTTCAAACAACACGCCCCCTCATTTCAATAAATTTTGGGGCAATCTGCCACCTTTTATCACTTTGCTCATATCTTTGTTGCTTTTCCACTTTTGTAGCAGTGGTATTAGGTATAATGCAGATTTGTCATGCATTAATACCTTCAACCAGAAACAACCATGATGGGTGACTGCATGGCTTTCTCACCCCTGAGTCACTTATTGAGACAGTGTGGCCACAGGTGGCTACGATACATGTATGCATAGTAGTACAGTGACTTGTAAGGGTGAGGGATTTTTTGGGGGATACACGTCCAAATGAGGTTCTATTGGCATCGCTCCTGATATATCTCTGTACCTCTTAAGGAAAGCAGTGGAACATGTTTTAGGTTCAAAAACTCAAACACCTCCGAGAGGATTTTGTCAGGAGTGTTCTTTTTCTTATCAGTCATTATCTGTAGACTGAGAACTTTACTGATGTCCTGAAAACATCTCTGTCATTCTTACATATATTTTTAACACTTTATGAACAGGAGCCTTAATCTCTGCAGCCAGATTGCATTACGTCCTCATCTATTTTTGCTAGCCTCTCTAGGCACATGGCTCTGGGAAGTTGTTTTTTTATGTCTTGGCCTGTTATATCTCTGTCATCTGCTCTTCTTGGTTATCTCTTCAGTTCAGTTTGATTGTGAACACTCATCAAATTCTGAAAATCCACTTTTGCTTTTAAGTCTTTTTCACTACTGGTAACTGAGCGAACTTGGCAGTCCTCAAATTGGCAAAACAATGCACTTAAATTCAGGGCAAGTTTTTTTTTTTTTTTTTTTTTGGATCCTAAAATCTTAAAACTGTGGTGTACTTTAATTTTGAAATTGTATATCCCAATGACCTGAAATTTTCTGAGTGACACCCTGAAGTGGTGTATTATCAACCTGAAGTAGAGTCGAGGCATTTAAACTTTTCCAAACCTGCTTTCATTGTTTGTCATTGAACTCAAACAAAAAAAGATAGAAAAATGCACCATCTTTTAAAGGAGTAACATTTTATTTGAACAAAGAGGATTCAATATGTATTTCACT
>JANJYP010044061.1:0-16403 GCA_024605115.1 Rastrelliger brachysoma | reverse complement strand
GTAGCTGGAGTGGTTGAAACTGTAGGAGAGGGCGTCACAGCAGTAAAGGTTAAATGTATATTACACTACGTATAGAGAGACATTCAGAGACATGAATTATAAAATCCTGACATTAACATCAGGTGGGTCTAGCTGACTGGAGAGTCATCACTTGTTAAGTTACTGGAAAACAACATTTTAGGAGAAGAGTCATATGGCAGCACACCAAACCACACACATCCTGGCTAGAAGATGTGGTCATAACTTTATTATAACTTGTTATGAAGCTCAGANTTTAGGCTTTTTTTTTTTTTTTTTTTTTTGTTTATGTCTCAGAATATTAGCTGTTTTTACAGTGTGGATGTTTCTGTGTGTTTGTTTTCTAGGCCGGAGATCGAGTTTTCACCACAGCCACAGAGTCCGGAGGTTACGCAGAGTACACCGTGGCGACAGACGACTGCGTCTACAAACTGCCCGACGCTTTAGACTTCACCCAGGGAGCAGCCATAGGGATCCCTTACTTCACTGCTTATAGAGCTCTGGTTCACAAGTACGACAGAAGTAACACAGCACCTTTTTTTTTTTCCTTCAATAAATGTGCTGCTAAATTAGGTATTAAAAATTTCCACATCCAACTATATTTTTGACCCTCATCATCTTTTACTGCAGCATCTTTATCCCTTCTACTTCAAAAGATTCCACACTAAGTTAAATTCGATTATTTATTTCCAAAAAATGTGCTCTTTAATCATGTCTACAAACCACTCACCCTTTGGAATGTGTATTTGTCGGTAGCTGGAAATAGTCCTCGACAAATGCGCTGTTTCCTTCTTTTTAAGTAATGTTTAAAAAAAAAAAAAAAAAAAAAGCCATAGTTACCAAAAATTATTTACCAAAAGATTGTGGCTGAGCGGGTGAAGTTGGAAAATATTATTAGAGACACTGACAAAATGTTGGGTTTTGATCTTTTTCATAGGTTTTTTGCTGGTAATAAAGACAATATAGTGTTGTTCTTCTAGTAAAACAGGAAGAGAATTTGATTTGAGCACAGTGTGTTTTAATTGGCTGTGTGTGTTTGTGTGCTGCAGAGCTCACAGTAAGGGTGGAGAGACTGTTCTCATCCATGGAGCAAGTGGAGGGGTGAGAGGTTTATTCTTTTTCTCTTTACACATATTCTTTCTAATTAAAAAAAGCAAATCTAAAATGGCTTATTGTTTGGGTGTGTGTGTGTGTGTGTGTGTGTGTGTGTGGTTGTGTAGGTTGGCGTGGCGGCGTGCCAGCTGGCTCGTGCTCTTGGCCTCAGGGTGTTAGGGACAGCAGGGACACCAGAAGGAATGAAGCTTGCTCTCAACAATGGAGCTCACCTGACTTTTAACCACAGAGAGGAAGGCTACACACATAAAATCATGGTAAACGCTCTATGTCACCGTTTATTGTGTAAACAGAGACATGTATATATACATATAGATAGATATATAGAACATGTGCTTTTATATTCCAGGAAGCCACTGAAGGCAGAGGCGTAGATGTGATCGTGGAGATGCTGTCAAACGTCAACCTCAGTAAAGACCTCCAGATGTTGACCTACGGAGGACGTGTCATAGTCAGTAGTAGGGCTGTAGTACAAACTAACATCAGCGTAGCTCATTCCTGTGTTGTTTATGTATATAGCTTCATCTGTCTTAGCTGCTAATTTTGTCCCTACTCCCTTACTTCTAGATCATCGGTTCCAGAGGCCCCATAGAGATCAACCCCAGAGACACCATGGCTAAAGAGAGCAGCATCATCGGAGTCGCCCTGTTCTTCGCTACACCGGTACGATAAATAGATAGATAGATAGACAGACAATAGTATGAGACAGTGATATCATACAAGCTATGTTTTATGTACAGACACACACACTGGTTTTATCTGGTTGTGTGTTTTTTTAAAGAGCAAATGGACTTTGAAACAGCACCATAGTCATTTAGCAGCTGAAACACAACACAGCTGGATCTTGTGAACATTAAGAGTCATAATCATCACATGATAGCATCAAGAAATGTTCAGACAGCAAACCACTTCTGACTTTAAGCCAACACAAACAAATAGCGATAGCATATTCCAGTCACTTTAAATNTCTCTCTCTCTCTCTCTCTCTCTCTCTCTCTCTCTCTCTCTCTCTTGTCCTCTACCAGGAGGAGAGGAAGGAGTGCGCGGCGCTTCTCTTCGCCGGCATGGAAGCCGCTTGGTTACGTCCGGTCGTAGGTTCCCTGTATCCACTCGACAAAGCGGCGCAGGCACACCATGACATCATTGAGTCTCCCGGGGCTGCTGGGAAGATCGTCCTTACCGTGTGATGATGTGGCCGGGGTCACTAAGTAGAGTTATTTTTTCGGTTGGAGACTCTTGAGGAGATGCTACAAACAAAAAAAAAGGTTAACATGCTTATGTGTAGACAGGAAATGACTATTAAATATGATATCTTGTTACAGTTTGTAGAAAAAAAGTGCTATAAGAAGATACAAAGGATAGAATATTGAACTGATTAATGGACTACGAGTTAATTTAAGCCAACTGGTTGCTAAAAAAAAAAGAGAAGACAGTGACAATAAAGTACTTTGAACATGAATTTAGAGAGATAATTACAGGGAATAATGTAAAAAACAAAACTAACACTCACTGTTATTCTCCTCTGAGTCTGTTTAGTCTCATCATGTTGCTTTTTACAGTACAGCAAGGACCACAGAAAAGTAGCCTCAATGCATTCTTTTGGCTATATTTGACATTAATGTGACCATTGGCATGTTTGTGGTAACTGCCTCTCAAGAGTATTCATCAGTCAGGCTGTGGGTTTGGTCTTTAAGGAGGAGGTGGTGGTGGTGGTGGTGTGGAGTGATGAGTTTCTTAAAAGTGAGAAGACATTTAATTCAGTTTAAAAGTAATTTGTTTGATTGTGGTTTTGCTAGAGTGGGTGAAGGCACTCGCACAAGAATAATAAAAAAGCTGTGTTAAGACGTTTTTGGCCACTAGGTGTCAGTAGAAACAAACTGTGCATTACATCAAAAGTAGACAGTCTCTCTTTTTAGTGGCTCTATTTTGGTCTCCACCAACTCCTGAGTAAAAATATTGCTAACTTTACCTGCGTGGCATTTAGGAGTTACAGTTGCAGCTTTAAGGACATGTTAAAGTTGTAATGACCAAACAATACATTGTACATTAGGTTTTATTTAATTGTGAAAATGCCAAAATATTTTTTTTAAACTGCAACAGCATGGAAACATTTACATTTTGAAATATAAGTGTAATGACGAAATGAGAGTGAGAGTAAGAGAATATACATTACACTCATTGTAAAGTGTATAAATATATAAATGAGATAGACACATCACTGTATTTTAAAGAAAGTAATTCCATAATCTTTGTAATTTGCTCAATAGAATAATCTAAAGAGTAAAAAAAATCCTCTGATGATAAGGTTGAATTATTTCAGATTTGTAGCAAAGACAATTTGCAGACAGAATCTTTCTTTAGTTTGTATACTTTTTACAATTCCCTTTGAAAAATGTGAAAATGTCCTTTGAATTTCTTTGAATGTATTTAAATGAAAATAAAATGAATGAAAGGAGGCAAATCATTTCAAGGTGTTTCTATAGTCCTTTTATTCAATTTGGATGGGGGGGATGGGCAACGCAGGTGAAAGAGTTAAATTTAAGGCTCAATTGTGACCCAGTACACCGGGTCAGACGCATCCGTGCCTCTCAGGTGTCAGCCGAGCACTGTACTGAGCATGCTCCTGAGAGGGCCAGGTAACCTAAGCTAGACACCCTCACATAAACAGCACATGGTATAACACTGTAGCAACCGCTAAATGATGGAGCTCCCAATCCCTAAACAGTATACCATACCACTGGAGTACAGATCATTCTTATGACTTAATCTGAGAGGAGTGTACCATGTCATCAGCAGGGATGGACCTTTGTGTTGTGTTCAGCAGGTAAGCAGTTTGTAATGGTTCTCTAAACACTATTTGTTGGTTTAGAAAAGATGTGTATGGATTTTCAGAAACTAAAGCCAGGCAGTTGACATAAGGAAAATCAATGACAGTGCAGAAAAAAAGGTCACACAGTTACCAAGCAGATGGCAGGAGTCTGATTCACAGGGCGAGGGATTGATAGTTTTTTTATTCAGCCAGGGACAAAAAATAGAGTGAAAAATTCTTCTTTACGTTTTAAACTTAAATCTTAGGTAAATGTGATGTATAAAACTCATTAGTAGACTTCACAGTAACGGGACACTGAAGTGCTTCAGTGAAAGCCACGGTAATGAATCGGGTGTTGGTGAGCAAGTAGTTCATTAGCAGTAGTTCATTAACTGATACAAGACTGGTTGCCCTAGCCTAGACCCTCCAGTTCACCCAGTTTACCAGTGTAATTTGTGGTAATTGAGTTAATGTGTTTGGTATAATACATTAACACAGTCAGATCTCAGTTACTCCAGCACTATGAGCAGCTACTGTCACTTTGCATTTCATTCATTCTTATATATTTATGTAGCTTAACATTACATATTGACTTGCTGGCTGCACTGTACTGTACACTACTACATTCAGTTTCTCTGCTTTCTGCGTACTTGTGTTTGTACTCTGTTTATCCACTCTGCTTTATGGATTTTATGGAAGCATTACTGTTGTGGAGTAACTCATATTTGTTCATCAGAGAGGACAGCACAGTGGAGCAAAGTCCATTAGTAAAAGAGCTTTAGCAGAAACATGATAGGCCTCATTCTGCTACAATGTCTGGCTGTCATCCATCAGTCAGCATCCTCTAGGGACGACCTGAACCTCCCTTGATGACACCCGCACATGTCTACACGCACTCTCATGTCAGCGCATTACTAATAATGTTTATCACTGTTTGTTTGCCTAGCAACTTAGAACAAACAGTGAAGAAACATGACAACTAAACTTTAGTTTAAGGACATGCTGAGGTCTCTGATTGGGCTCCAGAGGACCACAAACAAATTGAAGAAGTCTTCAATTCAGTTTATTTTCATCTTTACAAACTAAATGCAAATTTCTAAATGACAGTGCTACTTCACCCATGCCAACGCTGAGCCAAGAATACTCCGAGACCATTTATTATAATATCCCACGACTTCATTCAGTGACTTCCTTTGCAAAGTATGTACTGTTTGGTGAATAAATATAATAATGTCAGAGTCAATTGCATTTTATGTAAACTATGTCATACAGTTAGAGGTTATGATATGTAATTTTATATCTAGGGTTAGTTTTGTGCACTTTTGTGGTCGGAAGCACAGAATAAAATACACACACACACAAAACAAAACAAGTGTACTGCACTGTAGGTGATGACGATAATGATAATGATGATGATGATGGTAGCAGTAGTATTGATTGTTGCTGATTATTAAGGTAATAGCCAGTACATTCAGTCTGTTCCATCCATCTATTTTCTATACCCCACTTCATTCCTATTCAAGATTACAGGGGGGCTGAAGTCTACATTCATCTGAGCTGAGCTGGAGAGATGAGACAGATGATTATAGTGTATTTACAGTGATGTAATGCTATGTTTTCACAGGCCAAACAGATGATGTTGGTGACAATAATAAAGCTGTATCAGGTTGCAGCCTGATGGAGGAGATGCTACCTCATCACCATGTTCCTTCCACAATAACAAAACATGACCAGTGAGTATTGTACCAAGTGGATTTCTGTCGTCGGTGTCATCATAATCTAATGAGGCCATTCACTGAAATGAATTGTTTTCTGTTTATATTCGACAAATCAACACACTCCAGGGTGAGAAAATAAGAATAGCTTTTGCAAATTCTCAACATGGAATTTTTCTAAACGTTTAGGTATTTTGTCGATGTTCCTGCTGTCAGTCATCAGAGCCCAGCATGTGTCCCCTGTCCCATCATGTCCTGCTTCATGCCTGGTTTGTTCTGACGATGCTGTCATCTGCCACAGACTGGCTCATATTATAGGTAACACAAATGCTGTGCGCTGCAGCTCAAAGACTAATTTTCCACAAAATATACTGCAATGATAAAGAAAACCTTACAGTACACTACCTATGAGCTGTCATAGTCTTACAGTGATGTCCTGTATGTGTTTGGTGTGTGAGTAGACGCTCCGGACACAACCCAGGCTCTACTGCTAACAGAAGGCTCCATCTCCTCTGTCCAACCTGCCTCACTATCCGACCTCAGCAACATTACAGTGATAGGTAAGTCACATCTGTACTTGTTCTTTTTAATATACCGTCACTAATTCTACATGTAGAACCTTCAAAATTGTTAACTTTCAAGTATGTGCCTCCATCTTCCAGGTCTAAGCCATAACCGTATCTCAGTTCTTGGTAAAGAGTCCTTCAGGAACCTTCCCTTCCTCCACATTTTACTGTTGGACCATAATCTCTTAACCAGTCAGACCTTGCAGGGAGGAGCTCTGACCGATTTACCCCAGCTAGAGGTCCTCGCCCTGGGCCATAACCTCATCAGCATGGTGGGGAAAATTCAGTCCTTGTCAAAAGTTTGGACATGCTTTTCTGTTTCCTTTAGTGTGTCCAAACTTTTGACTTGCTTTAGTTGAATGTGACAGACTGAAAACCACACAACAGATTAAACAGCCTGTACTATTTTTTCTTCTCTGACTCTACTCTTTGTGTTGACGTGCAGATCCAAGCTAGCTGGTTTAAAGGTACCCGGGCTCTGCGGAGCCTGAAGCTAGAAGGAAACCTGCTCACCAGTTTGGACTCTGGTTCATTCCCTATAAATGACCTCAGAGATCTGGAGAGCCTAGATGTGTCAGATAACCTGATAAATCACCTGGATAGAAACAGGTTAGTACATTTTTCTTTACTTAATTGCAAGAGTGCATATTTTACATTTGCTTACGGTGCCATATCATACCCTGACATTTGTCTTTTGTCCTAGTTTTCGTGGCTTGGTGGGCCTACGCACTCTGGATCTGTCCAGAAACCAGTTGAGTTCAGCTCCTGTTGAGGCTTTTTCTTACCTCAGCTGGTTGACCAATCTCAACCTGGACTTCAACTCTTGGAACTGCTCCTGTCAGCTACTAGAACTGGCTGCTTTCCTGTCTGCCTTCATACAACAACCTGACCAGGTGCAGGAGCTCTTCTTTAACCTGTAAACTAGCTTATTTCAAGATTTGGTTATAAAAATGTCAAATTTAGTGGAACTGCATTAGAAACAGTTCATACTAGACCTACAAATATGTCACACTATTTAACTTCATCCTGATAGCTTTACCCCCTGCCACCCTCAGACCCTTTATAACGGCCGCAGGATGGTGTGTGTGAGCGCTGATAATCCGGCTGTAACCACGGTGCTGGAGCTGACTGAAGCCAACTGTGTCCCGTCCAATCAGAACATCACAGTGCAGGTACAGACGAGAGACAGCGTGACGCCTCAACGCTACGCTCGAGATCTGGCCATCACTGCCGTCATCTGTTTTATTGGTAAGAGAACGGACAGCCCCATCAGGAAAAGTTGAAGAGAATTTGATTGAGTGCATAGATTTTCTCTTTTTTTCCTGGATGGTCAGATAAACAAAAAAAAAACACCTTGAGTGCTGAAAAAGTATAATAAGCATTTTTCATGATTCTCTGACAATTTATAGACAAAAAGATGAATCGATACATAAAAAAAAAAAAACCCAGTCAAAAACATGTTTGTCTTCTTGTTCCTACAGTTGTATGTTTTTTTACCTCACTGTGCAAAATTATGCATGTGCAGATTGTTTTCCACATTCATCAGCTGAAGGCGGAAAGTTTCTCTATATGCTGAACAAAACACGATTTTGTTAGATCAGATTACAGGTTTCGATTTGTCTATCAAAGTGTTGCACTGCATTGAAAAATCTCTTCAAATTGATTGATTGTATGAGAAAATATCTGAAAGCTAAAATGCATTTGATGCATTGAATTTAATGTAAAACTGCCCTCCATATGAAGAAATTTAGGATTCTGGGTTAATTGGAGCAGATATGAAGTTGGTTCATTCATAATGCTAGAAATGCTACATCAGCACTTTTACAATTCAAATTAAGAAATGTCACAGTTCAAAATCCTACCTGTTCTGCTTCAGGTGGCGTCGGCTTGACCCTGCTGGTAGTTCTGATCTACTATCAAGTGTCTCGTAGGAAAAAACTGAAAGAAAGTGAAGGACAGAGAGAAAAAGAGGAAGGCAGCAGCACATTGGCCAACCATGTCGTCAATCACCATGATGTCAACGAGAGGAGGAGGGACGTCTTCTTGCAAACCAACAACAGCCATCCAAGAGACAAAGAAACCATGATGTTAGACACAAAAATAGAAGGTGGACAGTTCAGGTCCAGAGCTGATGAGAACAGCAGCCATTTTAGGTGTCCTGACTGCAGCACTGAACCAATAGTGAACTCAATGAGATGGGACAACAGGATGAACGGAGGGATGGACTCAGATGAAGACAGAGAGAGAAGGAGAATGAGGATGATGATGATAGAAGAGGAGAAGAGGAAACCTGGGACTCATAAGGGAATCTTGAGTAGGGACATGCCGAACAGGCTTCTTTCATATAGCAACTCTAATTCTTCCTCTTATCCAAAGAGAGACACTTTCAATCAGAGACCAGAGACCCTGGTTGCTTATCGGACACGCAAAGACATGGGAGAGAGCTACAGGACTGATGTGGAAGTTAGGGGCAGAGGACAAGAGACCACACAATGTGAGAGCTGCCACAGGACGTACAGACCATCAGAGCACAATGTGAGACAAGGTAGAACCTATGCCAACGTGAGAGGTCCTGCTCTGTTTGATGGCTATCCACCTCCACATAGACTGAGTGACAGAGGTAGGTACAATCAGCTTGACGTGATGGACATGGACTTGAGAAGAGAAAGACGAAACGTGTCGTTTGATCTGGAGAGTTCAACAACGCAGAGGGGGGAAGGAAGCAATCAAGGAAACGATTGGGCGGAAGACGAGGCGAAGACATCCAGAGACAAACTCAAGAAAAACAGAGTTAAAGTCCAATCGAGCCGGTTACTGAAGGTCAAACTAAACCTGAACCCGCTCCGAAAAAGCAAGGTCCATCCCAAGAGGAAAACTGAGCACGGCCACTTAGAGAAAAGCAGTCCCAAGAAGAGTAAGGAGAAAAGGCGAGATGGAAAAGAAAGAGGAGAGAAGGAAGGGAAAGGTAAGAAAACGAAGGGAAGCAGAGAGAAAGTGAAGAAGTCTTCCAAAACCAAAGAGTTGAGTGAAGATAATGTGGAGGAGAAAGAAGATGAAGAAGGGGAACAGAACAGCAAATCATCGTCCAAGCAGAAAACAACAACATCCAAAAATGAGAAAGGCGGTCAGGAAAGTGCAGAAGGTGACCAAGGTGACAAAACACAAGCGAGGGATTCCCAAAACACATCTATTGATACTACCACTGCTCCAAATCAATCACATACTACCAGACCAGACGGAACTGCTGGTACTGCACAGGCTCCAGGCGTGCAGGGTACAGGTGGGTTGGTTCTTGGGAGTGCTCAGCTTCCCCCCCAGCATCCCTTCTCCCTCTCTACTTCTGAAAGGAATCGTACCAACCTTTCCTTGCTGGGGTCAGCAGGTTCTCAGCTTACTGGCAGCAATCTTTCTCTTCAAAGAGGGAATGTTTTCCTCAACAGCACGGCCCCGGCGCCTAATGCAATCTACCCCAGTGGTCCGACTGGTAACATTGCTCCTGGTATAACAGTCAGTGGCTCCAACGTGCTGCCAAGTGGTGCCCCAGAAGGCTTCAGCAGGCAGGCTGGGGTAGGCCTCATGTCTCCTGCTACCTCCCTACTAACTAATTCTGTACAAGCTAACCCTTTGCAAACCAGTGTGGTACAGACAGCTCCTCTTTACAATTCTAAAGCTGGGGGACTTAACCAGAATTTAGCAATAAACCCTGCTATTAATCCTACAACCATCCAGACCCTCTCTCAGAGCCAGATACCTACTGACAGCTCTCCTCTCATAGCTAGACTGAAGCCTGATCTGACCCAGGCACCAGGCCTTCAGACTGGTGAAGGACTCCAGCAATTGCCCCTGCAATCTCATCAGACCAAAGAAAACCTAACTCTCCCAACCCAGGCACCTGTAGGCACAGATGGGTCCTCTGGTGTGACCCCTCAGGTTATGGAATCAGTGACTACTGTTGAGAATCTGTCAAACAATAACAGTCAGACAGAAGATGGGCGTGTACCTAGGGGGTCGACAGTAAATATGTCAACTACAGGTGTAGCTGTAACTGAAGGTCCAGCAGTGGGGGCGTCAGGAGGCAGCATGCCATCAGCAGCAGATGTGTCTGTGTCAGGTACTCAGGGCCAATCCTCAACATGTAGCCCGGCTGCAGCTGCTGCACTGCTGCAGCAGGAGTACCTGTCAGAGGACGGGGGCTCATCCCCTAAGAGGAAGCTGAGGCTGGTGCTTCCTGAGAAAACATCCAGCCGACCGCCCACAGCACTGGAGAGGAAAATACGCTAGCTTTGTAAACCTTATATAAAGTTAAATGATTTTTTGGATCAATAGTAAGTAATAGTTAATGTAAGAAAAAGCACTTCATTCACAGACACGTTTTTATTAAATACAGAAAGTACTTTGAGACTGATGTCCTCATATCATTTTCCTGATGTGTTCTCAAAAACTGCAACAAAATGTTATTTTGTTTTTCTTAGTGTTTTACAGATGTTTGATCTTTTATTTTTTATAATTTTCAACACTGAGTAAAAATTCTTGCTGTTTCTGACTTTTTGGGTTTCAAGCTTTATTCTTGATGTTGGAATCAGCAGTTGACAAAACAGTCTCATCCTAAGGTCTGTCCTCCTGTCATATGATCTTTCAAATTTCCATTTTTTCCAAGCACCATTCTAAGTACTACATGTTAACTTAAAAGTTAACAAACAGCAGCTAACAAAATAATTTCACTTGAAGGCCTCCATAGTACTGTAGCTGTTGTGGAGCTTTTGATTCTATTACTGTACATGATCTTCATCAGCAGATGGATATCACACAGTAAAACTCACATTTCTAAAATTCACGATGAGAAATTTTATAAAAGCCAGTAAAGTTCATATGATATTAGTGAAAGCTTCAGAGCAGAGCAGCAACTAAATGCACCACGATGTGAGAAGGTTTTGTCAGTAACTGTGTAAATGACAGCATGGTGTCACATACGTTAAAAAGTAACAAGTTAACCTCATGTAATTCTAGGAACACTGTTGAGTTCATAAGAAAATACACGTGTTTAAAATAGTACATTATAGCAACCTCAAACTGTAAAGGTGAGGCCATTTAGACGGGTAAATGTGACTCCGAATCTTGCATATCGGAGGGTTGAAGAAACACAAAACAGCAAAGGTGAGGATGCTCAGATGGTAAAGGTTTGATACGTGTAAACCTAACCTGCTGTAGGCAGTCTTTAGAAGTGGGCAGTGTGAAACTCAACACACTGCAAACAGCCGTCCTGATGCCAAACTGAAACCCAACTCAGCAGCAACACACTGAATCCTCAGTAAACGGCCACAATCAGCACAAAGTTCAAACCGCTGTTTGAGTTTGTATGCTGCCCAGGACGATGAAAGTCATAACCTGTATCTTTATTAAAAATATGTTTGTAGAGGAAATATCTCACACCATCAGTAGTACTGACAATTCTAGGATGTGGAAACACATAATTTCCTAGTAGTTGTAATGAGCCACATCTTCCTGTTACAGTATGTGTCATAATTTACCATCTGAATTGGATTTGAAAACAAAAAATAGGGTAGAAGCTGCCAAGATCTCTATTATTTTTATACCATCCTGAAAAACTAAACCTGCATTAATAGATAGAGTCTCTGGCCACTTTGAGTCACTGGAACATTCCATAAAACTCTACACACTTACATATACCTATATATAAAGTTATTAAGATGTGTTAGCAAGCAGTGCTAAAACAAAGCAGCATTAGCATTCATTTGAAATCATATTCTAGTCACCCAGTGAATCAAACTCACCCTCCTGTTTGCTCTACTTTGGTCTCTTCCAACTTCTAAGATAAATATTTTGTGGCTAAGCGCTCTTCTATGTTCACCAGTTAGCTACTAGCTTTGTCTCTCTGCTCTTTGGTGCTTGGGCAGATAGCGTACAGCAGCTTTATCAGAACTTTGGTCTACTGCTAATGGAAATGAGGTTTGAATCAAACTAGTGAAGTTACACACATTAAAACCAAAGATGCTAAATCTGATCTACAGCATTACATTTAATCAATCATTAAAGCATTGATAAGCCTGTCCAAGATCTGTATCAGTTGTTTTCTTGAATAATAATAATTGGAAATAGGTGGTTGTCAGTATTGTGTACAAGACAAATTGTGAGATTTTGAGTGGCATACAGCACTGCAAAATCAAAATTTAATGTTGTTTTAAACTCAACTGTAAACTGTGTTTGATTAGAGTGAACCTTTAAAGTGAAGGCAGACTAGGAACTTGGTGTCATGTCTCTTGTTGCCATTGGGGGGCAGTGTGTACCTACTGACACATACAAAGAGGTACTTTAATGCAAAAGCAAATTGTGGACTCAAGGCAGGGAGAGGATTAGAAGGATGTTTTTTTTTTGTTTTTTTTTAAGAGACAAATTTTAATTAAAGAGCAGAAATACACATTCTTCTAGATAATGGATTCAGCATTCTAAACAGTTTATTTTATATCAAGACTTAATTTATTTTTAAAGGATGACGAAACATAATCAAACCAGCTTTTGACATTTGCTATCATCCTCCAAAATGTCAAATACATACAGCTGTCATTTTGGATAAATGTGAAAACCTTAATTTTTTTTTTTTTTTGTGGAATTTAAAGTTTTCCCGAGCAGTTAAGGATTATATTTGACTACTGACTACTGTGGTGATGATAACCACAAGATTACCATGTTGGAAATGGATCAACCCCAGAAAAAAGTAGAACGGGTGCAGGGAATTGAAATAAGTAAGTAAGTAAGGGAATGGAAAGAGTTCTTGTATAAAAGTGATATTTCTTACCATATACCAGCCTGCACTGACACATGAACTGGACCACAAACACCTTTGTTAGCAGTAATGTTAGCATATCTCCAAGCCTGTATGTGTGAAATGCAAATGCTGTATTCAAGAGAAGAAATGCCTGGTGGGCTCTGTGTGTATGTGTGTGTGTGTGTGTGTGTGTGTGTGTGTGTGTGTGTGTGTGTGTGTGTGTGTGTGTGTGTGTGTGTGTTATGGCTGTTACTCGCCCCCGCACTAACTATAGCAGTGTTTCTGCTAAAAAAAAAAAAAATAGATATCTATATAACTGTCAAAACTGTTAGTGTCTGCTCACCTTTGGCAGAGTCAATATTCTACATCGGTGGGCCAGATGTAGCTGAATCGATTACTAATAATTACTGCTAGTAGTGTAATTTGACCCAGTAACGATCATGATAAGGATTAAGACATGTTTAAACACTAAACACAGCATACATGCATTACAACAGCTCTTCTCATTGGCTTCATTATTAAGAATAGAAAGTCATTGACTCTGTTTTTAGCTCTGTTTTGGTCTTCACCATCTCCTTAAAAAAAAAAACACATCTGGGATTTTAGCTGCTAATTGTTATTTTCACCAGCTAGTCGCTAACTTTGTCCGTCTAACCCTAACACTTACTAAACTGTACATTTGAAAAAGCTTAAACAAAACAATTAGGTGGAAAGACGGTGAAGTGCTGTGTAGCTAACAGGAACTACAGCTAGGTGTTAACTTTGTTTAGAAAAACCTTTAATCCTCCTTATTAAACTGGTATTTGTATTTATATGCTTTATTAACACTCAAACCAAACTAAGTCAACTTTAATTTTTTAAGTGCTTATGTGCTGCCATTCAGATATTTGAAATACATTTTCTTCTGATTTTAAATTTAGTTAAATAATTCAGAATTTCTTTAAAATGAGGCCTACAGAGCATAATTTCTAGAAGAAAAAATTAAAAAAAAAAAAAAAGTATCGACGTGTGGTAATAAGTTGGAATGAAGTTGGCTAAAAAGGTCTAACAGAATTGAGTGATCAGAGTTGATTTCACACTAGCAGTAATTTAAGCATCACCCCTTAACATGCTTATTATGACAATGTTAGCGTTAACATAGCTAATTAGCACTAAAGATACAGTACAGCTGAAGTTAGTTGGAATATCATCAGTTTGTCAGGTTATAAATTTGATATGAGGATGGTGCTAAATCACAGATTACAGAAATATTAATGTTGCTACAAAATTTCAAACATTCAAAGATCATCAAAGTCTTCCTTTAGACTTTATGAATATCAATACAAAATGTAATCAGCCCAGCAGTATTTCAATACTGCACCAAACTGACACTTCCATTTCTAGTAGAAGCACATCACTGTAATAAATGATATGATCACGTTAACACGGGTTAAAAATACATATTTTCAGACTTGAAAGGCATTTGTTTTCCAATTAGAGCTCAGCTACAAATAAATGCAAAGGCCGAGATACAGATGGAAGGTTTAGTCTACTGTGTCACGGTGGTGGAAAGGTGTACATTATTGTGTGCGCTTAATTAAAGAAACTGTCACAAAAGCTTTAGAAATAAACAGCATGAAAGAGGCAGTGTTTGGAGTAATGACTGCACATCAGCGCAGCACTGACTTTATTCTCAAACACATTAGAATCTAAAAATAAGAAAATCTTCATGGTTGTTGTTGCCCAGAGTCCTTTCATCTGCCAAAAAACACATGAATACAAAGAGATACAGAGCGAGAGAGAGAGAGATATGTCTCTCATCATCATCATTAACACCAAAACAAAACTTGATTTGATTAAAAAACAACATTAAAACACAGCCAACCCAGCAACAGTTATAGATTCTTAAATAGCCTCTGTGTACAGAGAAATAGAGATGACAAAAGAGACCATGCAACCCAATCATCCACTCCGCTTTCTCATTAACACTTCACACACTCACTCACTCACTCACACAGTTTGGATCCAAATCAATATTATCAACAGACATATGCCAGGAGGAGGAGCTGTCATCGTACAAAGGAGTATTTTTGTTTCTTTTTTTTTTTTGTTTTTTTTTTGTTTTTTAACAAAGACTTGTTTGACATTTCATTTCATTTCAAGGACTAAAATACATTGGATTTGTACCCTGCAGATCTGAGCTTTACTGCCAGAGAACAATGAAAGTTCTTTAATCGCCTGCTTAAAAGGCAACAAACAGCTTCAGGTGCCTTTCCACCTCTTTCTGTTATTCGTCTTTAACTGAATACTATGAATTCAGTCATTATCACTCTGTGCAGAATCAGAATATAGACAGTGTGGGACTTTAGTCCAAACTGCATGGGGGGGGGCATTAAATCAAAGACTTATATTCATCTCATGAAAAAAACAGAGGGGGGATACACAACTGTTAAACTTTGTTGTATTTGGTTATCAACCTTTGTGTGTGTGTGTGTGCGCTGTGCTCTTTTGACTTTGGCTGGAGAAGGACACAGCGAGTATAAGGTCAAAGAAAAACAAAATAATCAGTTGGCTTTAAATCAACAGGTCAAACAGTTACAGTATTTTACATTTGCTCTTCAGAGCCTTTTGGAACTGGTGCAAACACCATCTTTACATAAGTTTTTACCACTGAGTTGGTATAAAGATTTTTTTTTGGAGGGGGAGGGGCTTGGGGTCAGGGTCAGGAAGAGTATTCCTGTAGTATATACACCTATCATCATGGTACACAGCACAGGAGCTGGCCACATCTCCTCACTGCAACACTTTGTGTTTAAATGCTAAATGTACTTCTTATGCAGAAAAAAAAAACAGCCAATTACAGAAACAAGTCCAACTGATGTACATGCAGGAGCTGGAACAAAGTCTATCTCCCTGTTTTTAACACTGTCCTGTGAGACATACACAAATGTCCCATAATTTCCTGATATTTACTGCTGCCATCTTTATATAATGCGTGCAGCACTAAATGTTCTAAATTTGTGTTGGAGGTTTTGTTTGAAGTGCTGCGCTGCAGGTTTGGTTCAGGTTTTAGGTGACTTGTTGGTCAAGTTGAGCCACCGTGAATCNGTGTTGGAGGTTTTGTTTGAAGTGCTGCGCTGCAGGTTTGGTTCAGATTTTAGGTGACTTGTTGGTCAAGTTGAGCCACCGTGAATACACTCGAAGTTTTTGGGCTCTCTCAGGCAGGCGTGGGTTCGTGTAGAGGTGAGGCTGGAGGTTCCGTGGTGTGGCAGTACGAGGGCTTGGTGAACGTTTGGTGTCAGTTCGTCCTGAGATTAGCTCAGGAACAGAGGTTTGTCTCTCTGAAGACCTCTGGAGGAGGACAGAGAGGAAACAGAGAACATAAAGTCAGTAAAACAAACACACAAACACCTTTTTTT